>PVHX01018538.1:0-36732 GCA_004024805.1 Geosciurus inauris | reverse complement strand
GGTGGGCGTCTGCCTTCCCTGCTCTGCCCAGTGTGTATGTGGGTGGGCGTCTACCCTCCCTGCTCTGCCCAGTGTGTATGTGGTGGGCGTCTGCCCTCCCTGCTCTGCCCAGTGTGTATGTGGGTGGGTTTCTGGCCTTCCTGCTCTGCCCAGTGTGTATGTGGGTGGGTGTCTGGCCTCCTTTCTCTGTCCAGTGTATATGTGGGTGGACATCTGGCCTCTCTGTTCTATCCTGTCGGTGTCTATATGTGTTTCAATGACAGCAACATGTGTCTTGGTCACGATCACTTACCATAGGTTTCCAAGTGAAGTCTTGCAGATTTGTTCTGTGCACTCAGGATTGCTTTGGTGACTAGAGGTACTTTTGTGGTTCTATACAAATTTTATAAGCATTTTCATATTTCTGTGAAAAATGACCTTGGCATTTTGGTGCAGCTTGCCTTGAGTCTGTAGATCACTTTGGACAGTGTGGACATTTCAGCAATAGTCATTTCTTCAATCCATGAAATGGGCGGTCTTTCCTTTTGGGTGTGTGTGTCCTTCGGTTCCTTTCCCAAGTGGTTTGTAGTTCTCACTGTAGAGAACATTAACTTCCTGGCTACATTATTCACATGTATTTTATTTTTATAGCTATTATGGATTTTATTGTTTTCTTGATTTCCTTCTCAGTAATTTTGTTACTGGTGTTATTTGAAAAGCTACTGATATGTCTATATTGATTTTGTATCATTCACAGAAGAATTAATATTGTTGAATAGGGAAAACAAGAACTAGTTCTGCTGAGATGAGGAAAAGGCCAGGATTCCTGTCCTCACCCCTCTTCTTCAGTGCAGTGTCAGAAGTCTAGCCATAGCAGCGGGAGAAGAGGAAGAAAGAAAACACAGAAAATAGGAAAGGAGAGGTGATATGACCTGATTGTTCCCACAGCAATGCTGAACTCATTTATTTGTTCTGACAGTGTTTTGGTGGGTTCTTTAGGGTGTTCTGTGTATTTAGAATCCCACTCGATCATAGAGTGTAATCTTTTCTATGTGCTCTTGGATTCTGTTCAACTTTGCATATTTTTTAGGGTCTTTTTTTTTTATTGATTAACCTGGCTAAATGTTCATCAATAATGTTTATTTTCTCAAAAGTATATCTCTCATTTCATAATTTTCCTTCCCTCTCTGTCTATTTAGTTCACTTCTGCTATGATCTTGGCTCTTTACTTTTGCTGGATTTGGGTTTGGTTGGTTCTTGTTTTTCTAGGTCCTTTTGTTAATCATTAAGCTGTGTGTTTGAAATCTTTCTATTTTTGTTGACATTTAGATCTATAAACTTTCTTCTTGGTACTGCTTTTGCTGTCCCATGGTTTTAGTAGATTGCTTTCATCTTTGTTCGTTTCATTTTAAAAATTTTCTGTAACTTCTCCATTGACTCATGGGTCATTCAAAAGAATGCTATTTAATTTCTACATATTTGTGCAATTTCTGAAGTTCTTATTGTTGATTTTTAGTTTTATTTCATTACGGTCAGAGAAGGACAAGTTATGGTTTAAATAACTTGTTGAGACTTTCCTTGTGGCCTAGCATATGGTCTGCCCTGGAGAGTGCTCTGTGTTTTGAGAGAAGAGCTCGTGTTCTGTAGCTGCTGGGTGAACTGTTCTATAACCTTAGGTCCATTTGGCTCATAGTGTAGTTGAACTGTGATATTTCTTTGGAGATTTTTTTTGTGTGTGGTCTGTCTGTTGCTGAACATAGAATGTTGAAATCCTCAACTATTGTATTGGGGTCTGTCTTCCTTACAGATCTAATCACTAGCACAGCCCCCAAAAAGTGAGCTCCACTGTGTAGATGGGACCTGGAGCTACTTCATGCTTTGTCACTCTGCTCTCTCAGTGTTCACTGTCGCTTCCAATAAACCTTTGCTTTGCTTGAGATGCCAAAGAGGGCATGAAAAAGGGACAGATAGAAGTTAGAAAAGAGGGCCTAGGTCTTCAGCCCACCTACCACTGCTTTGTACAACTGAGTGTTCCAACATTGAGTGCATATAAAATTATGTCCTTCTGTTGAATTAATTCACCTGCCATTATATTGACCTTCTTTGTTTCTTTTTACCTATTCCATGTGATGCTGGTGTGGCTACTCCTGCTTGCTTTTGGCTGCCATTTGCATGGTATGTCTTTTTCAATCCCTTCTCTTTCAGTCTATGTCTGTCTTTACTGATATAGTGAGTTTCTTATAGGCAGTGCATTCAATTTTTTTTAAGAAATCCACTCAGCCAATCTATATCTTTTAATTGGTGAACTTAATCCATTTATGTTAAGGCTATTATTGATAACTAAGGATGTATCTCAGTCTGTTTGTTTGTTTTTCATGTTCTTTCTTCCTTTCTCTCTCTCTTATATTGTTCATCTTTGTGTTTCAGTATCTTCCTCTGTTGGCTGCAGCTCCTTTCTTCTTTCTTGGTATCTCAGTATGGGTGTGAGCTTTCCCATGCTCTTGTCATGTGAATTGCCATCCTTCTGCTTCTGGTGCAGGACTCCCTTAGCATTTCTTGTGGGGCTGGTCTGGTGGTGATGAATCCCCCTGAGTTTTGCTTGTCTTGGAAAGCCTGGGTTTGTGCTTCATTTCTGGAGGGTAGCTTTGCTGGGTGTGGTACTTTTGGTTGGCATAAATTTTTCTTTCAGGCCTGTGAAAGTATCATTCTGTTCTCTTTTTGCTCACAGGTTTCTGCAGAGACATGTGCTGTTGACCTAATGGAGATTTCTTGTAAGTGATTTGACTATTTCTTCTTGACATTTTTAAGGTTTTGTCATGTGCTTTTGACAATTTGAGTATGATATGCCTCTGAGGACCCTTCCTGTCAAATCTGTTGGATTCCATTGGGCTTCCTAAACTGAGGTGCCTGTAGATTTTCCATCATTTTGACAGCTTTCCCCATTATCGTGTGGAGAATGTTCCCTGTTCCTTTTCCTTTCCTCTTCCAGAGGACTCATACTGTGAATATTTGCTTCTTTGATGTTCTACCATAGTCCTGAGGCTTTCTTTGTTCTTTTAATTTCTTTTTTTAAAGAAAATCTGGATTCTTTCCAAATACTCTTCTTTAAGCTCAGATTGGTCCTGCTATTGAGGCTCTTGACTGTACTTATTATTTAATTTGTTCTGTTTTTAGTTCCAGGATTTCTGGTAGGTTCTTTTCTATGGTTTCTATCTACTTGCTGAATATCTCATTTATGTCATATATTATTTTCCTAATTTCACTACACTATTCGTACTCTTCTGTATCTTATTAAGTTTCCTTCATGTCACTGTTTTGATTCATTGCCAGGTGATGTGTTGACTTCCTCTTCTTTGTGGTCTGTGGCCAGAGAGTTGTCCTTTTACTTTGAAGGAATCTTATTATCTTGCCTTATGAAAATTCTTGTGTCCCTATGCTGTTATTTGTGTGTCTGGTTGTTTAACTCTACCCATTTTGTTAGGTAGGAAAGAGGGCATGGAAAAGGGATAGATGGAAAGGTTAGAAAAGAGGGCCTAGGCCTTCAGCCCACCTACCACTGTGCCTGAAGCCCCTTCCTGTGAGGGGAAACAGAGCCATCTTTAAGTTATCACAACCACAAGGAGCTCAAGCCCTAAAGGGAAAGTCCCTGATCTTGAGCATGGACTAGTCCGAGGGACTGACCTAAAGTTAACTTCTTGCTAGTTAACGTATCAGCATTGTGGTTTGCTCCCCTTCTGTGCATTTGTTTGAGTGGGGGCTTACACATGGGAAGCAGAGAAGAAATTATGACAAATTCAGCTGTAAATCAAGGTGCCTCCTAACCCCAGATTCACCAGGGGAGAAGGTGAAGAATGAGCACAGCCTCAAAGCATGAGCCCCACTGTGCAGATAGGACCTGGAGCTACTTCACAGCTTTGTCCACTCTGCTCTCAGTGTTCACTGTCGCTTTCAACAAACCTTTTCTCTGCTTCCTCACTTCTTGCATCTTACTCAGTTCTTTGCTTGGGATGCTAAGAACCTGAACCCTGGATCCCCTGGACTCCTATTCACCTGATGGTAACAATTTGATAGGATGGCTTTCATGGTAGACTTGCTGGTGGCATGCCCCAGGGTGTTGGTGAAGCTGCTGCATTGGCTTTGGCTCCAGGCACATGCTCTTATGTAGTGTATGCAAAATTTCTTCCCCTGTAATCAACATGGGCACTGTCTGTGGGTGTCCTGATGGCCAACACTGCAGGAGTTGTGGGGTATACTGTCAGCTGAGATGTGTTTCCATAGCACCATGAGCTCTGGTCCTGGTGGCCCAGGGCAGGTGTGAAATGCTCACCTGTTCCCAGAGGCATGTGAGGACAGGATCTCATTGGATCTATGTGTGGCAAAGTGCCCAGTGGCAGGCTGGGGCACCTATCAGTGTCTGAGAATGCATGGATGGATTTTCAATGATGCTGGGGCTGGTCTGCCCAGGGAGGTGTACCCTGTTGCTTCCTGGTATTCAAAGGTAGGTAGTTGGGCCAAGCTTCTGTTTTCCAGGATCTCAGTAGGCCAAGCTTCTGAGAAGAGGTTGTTCAACTGCTTATTCAGGCCTCAGGAGGGTGGACAGGGCTTCCCACCTGCTTCTCAGTGGTCTGCATGGACTGGGACTCTTAGGAAAGACTGCTGAGCTGCCTCCTGCAGTCACAGGAGGTTGGATGGGGTGCTCTTCTACTTCCTTGGGCCCTGGAAGGCTGATCTGCACCTGAGATGCTAAGTGGCCTGGCTACCTCCTGGGGCAGGGTGGGCAAGCATTTACTTTCCCAGTAATAAACACCTCAGGTGCCTGTGGCACAAGTGGGTGCCTGGCAAAGTCCCTGTGTGTGCAAGGTTGATCCAGAGAGGCAGATGGTAGGTGCTGTGTACTTAGTTCTCCTTGGTGTAAGATTGTCATGTACTCCTTTGCTCCATGGAGTTTGCCACATTCCCTCTGCACCTGGCACTCCACTCAGTGAAATAATTTTTCATGCCTGTGCCTTTGCTGGAGAGGGAAGTGCCTCAGATGCCTCTACTCAGCTGTCTTGTTGACATCAGGGAGATTTTTAATCACCAGTAGGAAAGAACAATTTTGTTAATGACTCCTGCCTGGGTTTAGTTCCCTGTGATCAGATGCCACTTGCTGTGATATTCTGATTTGTGAAACTTACTCATGTTTTTGTTGTGACCTCTTATATGAGAAGCTTTTGTGAATGCTCCATGTGTACTTTAGAAGAAAGCAGACTCATAGTTATCAGGATAAAACTTATGGTGAGATATATATATATATATATATATACACACATACATACACACACACACACACATATATATATATATATACACACACATATATATATGCTGTCTTGGGCTGAGACACACTGGTATGCTAAGGTCTCCTATTATTTATTTCTGTATTTTCTTGCATATGATTTGTTCTGCTTTATACAGTGGGTTGATGTGTTATTTGCTGCAGATGATCTTTACACCTTTGTTGTCAATCACTCTTTTATTATGAAAAAGTGTCATTTCTGGTTATATTTCAATGTCATTGGTTTGAATTCTACTCTTTGACATCGGTAATGTTAGACTTGCTTTCTTTCTGTTGATTATTCTATTATTAATTTTCTTTGGGGGATATACTAAGTCTCAGATTTATACCATATCCATTATTTTTTAGAACTTCCAATGTTTTTTGACTTCCAGAATTTGCTTGTGAGAGTCAACATTTAGTGCTGTTGGGGCACTTTTGAGGTAATATGTCATTTTTTCTGGAGGTTTAAAAAATATTCTCTTTGTCTTTTTCCTCTAAGCAATTTCCTTATGATGCACTTAAATATGGTCTTTATCTTGCTTTGGATTTGTAGATTTTCCAATATAATGTTGCTGTTATTTGTTAGTATAAACAGTTTTGATCTCCATCTCTTCTTGTATTAATTCTTCCTTTTTCTTTTTCTGGGATTCCATTCAAAGAGTACATATTTGAATTTTGACCCATCTCATATTCCTATTTTCTGTACTTTGGAATTATCTGCTGTTTTTCTCTTTCTTTGTGCATTGATTTCAATATTGTTAGCAGATTTCCCAGTTCACTAATCCGTTATTCTTTTGCTTGCTTAAACTAGTTTTTTGCCCATCTATAAGATAGTTGTTTTAGCTAAATTTTAGATTTTAGCTTTAGAATTTGCATTTAATTCTTTTTTATAGATTACATGTAGCCATTTATTTTTTAAAATGTATTAATAATAGCTATTGTATGTTTGCCAATATTTATATTATGTACATGTTTTATTTCTTTAAATATTTCCTCAGTTGTCAATGGAGTTTATTTGTTTATATGTGGTACTGAGAATCGAACCCAGTGCCTCACACATGCTAGGCAAGCATTCTACCACTGAGCCACAACCCCAGCCCTTATATGTTTTCTTATGATAGCTTCACTGAGATGTCATTTATAAACTATAAAACTTTTCTAAAAGAGCACAATTTTGTGATATTGATATATTAAAGAAATTGCACCACCCTCATCACAATATAAATCATCACCCATGAAGGAGCCCCCTATCCTTTGGGAGTGACTTCCATTCCATCTCACACCAGCCCCTGGCACCATTGGTACTATTTCTGCCCATGTTGATGTTCCTGTGCTCAGCATCTTAACAGGTAGAATTGTAGCTCTGTGGTTGACTTCTGTCACTAAGCACAATGTTTTTAGAATTCATCCACATACTAGAAACATCATATTTTACGCATGTTTATGGATGAATAATAGTCCATTATGGGAATATAACACATTTTACTCATACATTCATTATCTGAGGAACAGTTAGGCTTCTATTTTGAGGGCACTATTAAAAACACTACTATGAATATTTATATGCAAGTTTCCATGTAAATTTATTTTCATTTCTTTTGGGGAGGGGAATGGAAATGCTTGATCTTATCTTTACTCTGTTTATCATTTGAGGTATTTCCAGTTGCACCAGAAGGCAACGAGCCATTCACATCTCAACAGTGAATTGGAAAGGTTATCACTTTACACCCTCAACAGCATTTGCCATTGCAGTCTGTTTTATTATGGCAATCCTAGCAGGGGGCGAGTGATATGTCATTGTCATTTGATTTTTATTTCCTAAATTATTAATGATTTAAGCATGTTTTCTTGGTTTTATTCATTTGTAAGCATTTTTTTTTGTAAAAATATCTACTGCAATTTTTTACCAGTTGATTTTTTAAAATGTTGATTTATGAGAATAATTTGTATAGTCAGGATAGATGACTCTGATGTGATACAGCCATAGGTATTTCCCTATCCTTCAGTTGATTTCTTACTTTCATAATGGATTTCTTTGGAAGTGCACAGTTTTTAATCTTCATGAAGTTCAATGTATTTATTTTTTCTCATTTCTTGTTTTTTTGTGTGTGTGTGTATGTGTGTGCCATACTGAAGAAATCATTACCTGATCAAAGATGATAAAGATATTTTCCTATATTTTCTTCTAGTGCTTTTACAGTTTTAGCATTTTGTATTTAGCTTTGTGGTTAAGTTTCAGGGTGTGTGTGTATACTATTGGGGTTCAAATCTATATATTTGCCTGTGGATAACCAGTAGTACCAACACCATTTGCTTAAAAGACTATTTTCTCTTCCTTGAATTATCTTGGAATTCTTAAAAAAATAACTTTATCATAAATTTGACAGTTTATCTCTGTGTTCTCAATTCTATTCCATTTTACCTAAGTCTAGCAGTACCAACATTTTCTTACTGTAGCTTTGTATTAGTTTGTGAGGTCAGAAAGCATAAGCTCCCCACCATTTTCTTTTTCAAGATTTCTTTAGATTTTGTAGATTATTTGCATTTCTATATAATATTTAGTGTCAGCTGGGCAGCTCTATAGAAGATGTACCTGGGATTTTGATTCCACTGTGCATGCAAGAAAATCTGGAGAGTATTACAATTTTAACAATATCAAGTCTTTCAATCTTTGAACATGAAGCTTATTCAATTTTTTAGGTCTTCTTTAACTTCTTTAAATATTGTTTTATAGTTTTCAGAGCACAAGTCTTAAGTGATTTTATTGAATATTTTTCTAAATATTCTATTTCATGTTATTGTAAATTGAATTGTTTTCTTAATTTCATTTTTGGATTGCTTGTTGCAGTGTGCTGAAATACAAGATTTACTTTTGGGTGTTGGTAATGTATCCTGCCTCTGTGCTCAACTAATTTACTAGTTGTGATAGTGATTTCAGTGGATTTTCAAAAGGGTTTTCTATGTACAAGGTGCTGTCCTATGCAAATAGAGATATTATTGTATCTCTTATTTCAACCAAAGTGCCTTTTATTTATTTAACTGCTTGACTTGCCTAATTTCCCTGGCTAGACAATTTGGAATAGAAGTCATTGGAGCAGATGCCATTGTCTGGGCCTGACCTGGGGGAACACAAGGCATCTCAACAGCACTGAAGGTGGTGCTACCAAGGGTGCCCTGGGGAGGGTCCGCCCCTGTCCTGGGTTCTGGAGCATTAATCATGAAGGGGCAGTATGACGTCAGAGGCTGTCTCATCTATCGAGAGGATCATGCAATTGTGTTGAATGTAAGTGAACTAAACTCTCTAATCAAAATGCAGGGATTAACAGAATGAATTTAAAAAGCCAACCATATGATGTCTACAAAAGACAGATGCTCTGTTTTCTTCCCTTATTTTTGCTGGTATGTTTTACTGTAATTATTTATTTGGGGTCGCTAAACCAACCTGGTGATCTTGAGTTCCTCTTAGTCATGGTTTGTAATCCACCTTACTTGTTTCTGGATTTAGTTTTTATGATTCTGTGGTCAGTATAATATTGGCTCCATTGCAAGAGTTGGAAACTGTCCTGTCCTCCCCTACTTGTTGGGAGAACTTGTGATGATCTGGTTTGAATTTTTCTTTAAATACTTGGGAGAATTCACCAATGGAATTCTGAGAGTAAAACCACTTGATCAGGGTCATTTAAGTAATTGTTGTACAATTGTTTATGGCACACCTTTATGTCCTTTTGAAAAGCATCTGTAAGGTCAGTGATGGTGCCTTCTCTTTTATTAGATTTCTGCAATTACAGTTTTTTGTTTTTGTTTTTAGTTAATCTAGCTAAAAATTATTCCATATTATTGATCTTTTCAAAGAACCAATTTTGATTTTATTGATTTTTTTTAACTTTCAATATACTATTATTTATTTCCATTTAGTTTTTATTATTTTCTTTCTTCTGCTTCTTCTGGGCTTAGTGTATTCTCCCTTTTATGGCTCCTCATGGTGGAAGTTTAGTTTTTTGTTTTTTTTATTCTATTTCTTATTCTGCATAGGCATTTATAAATATAAATTTCCCGCTAAGTGCTGTTTTTACTATATCCTGTAGGTTTAAGCATATTTTGTTTCATTTTTATTCATTGTAAAGCACTCGTGATAATTTTCCTTGTGATTTGTTTATTCATGCATTGGTTATTCAGCAATGAATTGCTTTATATCCACATATTTGTGATTTCCTCAAATTTCCTAACATTATTGATTTTTAATTATTTTTCTTTGTGTTCACAAACATACTTGTAACTTCACTCCTAAATTTCGTGAAGCTGGTGATAAAACTTAGTTTATGGTCTGTCCTAGAGAAAGTGTCCCGTGTACTTGAGGTGAATGAGGACCTGCGTGTCTCTTCGGTCTAGTTGTTTTGTGAGCTCTTCGAGTGCTCCATTGGATCCTCCTAGACGTGTGTTTCCTACTGATGGTGGAAAGTGAAGTCTTCAAGTATCCTTGCAGAGCTGCTGATAGCTTCACTCCTTTCTCGTGGTGTTTGCTCTGTGCATTGTATGGCTCTGTTTTGATGGACATGCCTTTATAATAATATCTCCCTAATGAATTGACCCTGTTATCATTATAGAATGCCATCATTTGTCTCTGATAACATTTTTGCCTTAAAATCTGCTTTGTTTAACATTTGTATAGTCTCTCTGCTTCTCTTTTGGGTTCTGTTTACTTGGTGTCTCTGTCCATTCTTATTAGTCTATTTGTATCTTTAAGTAAAAACATACCTAGTAGAATGCATTTCCCTTTTCTGAACAGTTTCAAGCTCAGTGAACAATTGAGAGGAAGATACAGAGATGCCCTGTGGGCCTGAACCTGGCAGGTGCTTGGCCTTCCTCTTATCGACATATGCTGGTGGAGAGATGTGCACGTTCTGAGGGATGGAGCCTCCATGGCACACCAGCAGCACCCAGAATTCATAGTTCACACTGGGGTTTGCTCTTGATAGCATGCACCCTACGGATGTGGACAAGTGTGTAATCATGTGCCATCGGATGTATCCACTATGGCATCATCTCAGCATAGGGTCACTGCCCTAAAAATCCTGTGCTCTGCTTATTCATTTCTCCCTTTCCCTAACTTCTGAGAACCACTGATCTTCGTCAGTCCCCAAGGTCTCCAGTTTGTGGGTTCTCTTTTCCATTTTCTCAACAGTGTCTTTTTGCAGCAGTAATTTTTAATTTTAGTGAAATCAAGATTATTAATTCTTTCCATCATGGGTCATGTCTTTGGGGTTGCAGTTAAAATCATCACCAAATGCAAGGCCATTCAGTTTTTCTTGTTATCTTCTAGGAGTTTTAGGGCTTTAATTTTACATGTATATTTGTGAACAATTCTGGGTTAATTTTATGATCAGCATAAGGTTTGTGTCTATTTTTTGTTTGTTTTCTGGATGGATGAATACCGGGTTGTCCAGTACTACTCGTTCGGAAGGCTATCTTCTCTCCATTGTATTGCTCCCAGTCCTTTGTCAAAGGCCAGTTGATGGCACTTGTTGGGTCTGTCTCTGGGTCCGTGGTTCCACTCCATAGATCTGCTGGTTCATAGCTGAGACCCTGTCTCCATCACCGTGTCTTTGCAGTGACGTTTGAGTCAGGCAGCGTCAGTTCCCTATAGGTTTCTCCCCCCTTCACTGTGCTGGCTCTCCTGGGTCTTTTGACTCTCCAAATAAACTTTAGAATTAGTTTATCAATGTCCATGACATTGCTTGCTGGGGTTTTGATTGGCTGGGGTTTTGATTGGATATATGGATCCATTTGGGAAGAGCTGACATCTTGGTACTACTGCGTCTTTCTATTAATGGGCGTAGAACAATTCAATTTGCATGGTTCTTATTTGATTCATTTTTCTTCTGTTTTCATTTTTGTGTCCCTGGGCATCAAACCCAGAGCCTTGAGCATGCTAGGCAAGCACTCCACCACTGAGCTACCCCAGCTTCTTTGATCTCTTTCATCAGAATTTTGTAGCTCTCTTCACATAAATCCTAAGTGTCCCAATATTTATTGTCCTAATGTTAATATGGCATGTTTTTTATTTTCAATGCCTTTTACTCTTTGCTAGCATGTAAGAATATGATTAATTTTTTTGGAATGGGGTCTAAATTGCGGAGGCTGGCCTTGAACTCACAATCCTCCCACCTCAGCCTCCCAAGCATGAGCCAACACACCCAGCTAGGAATGTGATTAACCTTTATGCTTTAACCTTGTATCCCATAAGTTTGTCTTTTTATTTTTCACGTGGATGATCACGTCATCTGTCAACAAAGAGTTTATGTCTTCATTCTCAATCTGTGTCCCTTCCCCTCATTTCTTGTCTTATCATATTAGCTAGGGCTTCCGAAATGAAGTCAAGAGTACTGGAGAGAGGGGGCATTTTTACTGTTCCTAATCAGAAAGGGGAATTTTAGGGTTTTCACCAATAGGCACAATGCTAACTGTAGCTTTTGGTAGCTATGCTCTGTGAAGTTGAGGACGTTCTACTTGTACTTTATTGAGCATTTTGGTCATGAATCAATAGGTGATAGACATCATCAGATTATTATTCTGCACCTGTGAAGAGGATGATGTGACTTTCTCTTTGGTAGGTTGATCTGGGTCCCACACGCCGATGTCAGATGTGGAGCCACCTGTGGGGTGGGATAAGCCCCACCTGGCTGTGGAGTGCGAGTCATTTTGCACACGGTTGGATTTGATCTGCTGTTTTAAAAGTGATGTGCATCTGTCTTCATGAGAAGCGTTGGGTTTCAGCTTTCATTCTTCACAGTGTCCCTGCCTGGTTTGGAGCTAGGGTGATGCTGGCGTCTCGGAATGACTTGGGAAGTCCTGCCTCTGCTGCTCTATTTCACAGGGAGTGTGGAGAATCTTACAGCTTGTTTTCCCCTAAGCATTTAGGAGGGTTGATCAGTGAACCCACCTGGGTCTGCTATTCTACGTTTTTGGGGATTACTAACGATTGATTTAATGTCTTTCAGGGGGCACGCCTACCCAGATTGTGTGTCCGTGCGTTCGTGGATTTCAGCAGGCTGCGTCTTCCTAGGAATCATTCCTTTCACCCAAGTGCTCAGACTTGAGAGCGTGGAGTTGGTCACGGTGTTTCCGTGCCAACTTCTAAGATCCTTGGGACCTATAAGTGATGGCCCTTCTTTTATTTCTTACATTAATAATTTGTGATTCCTCTTTTTTACTTACTTGGCCTGGATATGGATCTATTAATTTTATTTAAAAATTTTAAAACTAAGCTTTTTATTTCACTGATTTTATTCTCTTTTTAATTTAATTGATTTCTTCTCTATTTTTAATTATTCTAATCTTTCTAAGTCCCTGTCGTGTTGCTTAGGTGATTATTCAGAACATTCTCTTTACTATTCAATGCTATAAATTTCCCTTTGGATATGGTTTCATTGCACCCCACACAATTTTCAAACCTTTGTTTTCCTTTTCAGTTAATCTTTTTTTTTTTTTTGTACTGGGGATTGAACCCAGGGACGCTTAACCCCTGAACCACCTCCCCAGCCCTTTTTATCCTTTTTATTTGTTTGTTTAGAGACAGGTTCTTGCTGAGTTGCTTAGGG
This sequence comes from Geosciurus inauris, assembly GCA_004024805.1. Taxonomy (NCBI): domain Eukaryota; kingdom Metazoa; phylum Chordata; class Mammalia; order Rodentia; family Sciuridae; genus Geosciurus; species Geosciurus inauris. Next base: position 23,835 of record PVHX01018538.1, on the reverse strand, counting down.
CCTTGCTAAGTTGCTGAGGCTGGCTTTGAACTTGCTGAGATGCTGGGATTACAGGCATGTGCCACTGTGCATGGCTAATCTAAAAATTTTAAAATTTCTCATGAAGTTTTCTCTTTGAGCCATATGTTACTTAGAGATCTGTTGTCTAAATCTCCCAGCAGTTTGTAATTTTCTGGCTCTACTTTTAAAATTGCCTCTGACTGAGCTCCCCGTCCTGTGAGAGCAGATGCTGGAGCTTTCTGTTCTTTCAGGTTTGCCAGGGTGCGTTCAGGGCCCAGGACGTGGTGTGTCTGGATGACCCTGTCAGCCTGAGGGGAACAAGCGCCCTGCTGCCACTTGGTGCTGGAGCCTGTGGCGTCCCTAGGTCCAGCTGGCCGGCGCACTGTTGAGCTCCGCTGTCCTTGCTGAGCTGCCTGACCTGTCACGCACACCCCACCGCATGCTGGTCGGAGCTGGTGCTGAACTTCCCCCAGGTCAGCTGGGCTCTGAAGAAACCCCAGCACACTAGGGTCTGGTCTGTAGGGTCCACCGAGGGCAGGGCCTTTCGAGATCAGGACGCTCCTGCGTAGGGAGCAGGGTTCTCTTGTCTCTCTCCCTGCAAGAAGATGGTACACCCTGCGAGGACCTGCCTGGGCTCCTGCCAGGAGAGCTCCCGGGAGTTTGGACCTGCCAGTGGCTCCTTTCTGGCCTCTGTAGAGTCTCGGTCTCGTCTATGCTGGGCCCCAAGGAATCAGTCAGTTTTCATTGGGGTTTCCTTGCTCAGGCTTTGCATCTTGGACGTGTCTGCTCGGCTCTCTGCTCTGCCTGCTGCTCTCAGATCTGCGGAGGGGTTTGCTCTGGGAGCCCCTCTGACGTGCCAAGCAGAACCCTGACGGTTCAGGGTTTGTTGGTGCCAGGGTGAGCCGTGCCTCCAGGGTGCTGCGGGTGGACCAGAAACCAGAACAACATTCGCTTTTAAAATCCATTTGCCAACCGCCATCTTTTGATTGAAGTACTTTGTTCATCTCAATTTAATGCAGTTACTGTTGAAGGAAGAGTTGTTTCTAACTTGATTTCATTTTCTGTATCTACTGTGTCCTTTGGTCCCAATACCCTTCCTTACCATCTTTGTGTTCGGTGTGTATCTTCTAGTATATTATTTTCGTTTTCTTGCCACTTTTTTTACTACATATTTTGAGTTACTTTCTTGGGTTTTTCCTGAGGATTGCAATTAATCTTTTAATTTAAAACAAGATAGTTGGGATTAATACCAACATGCTTTCAATAGCAGGGAAACTTGGCTTTGTAGCGCACATTTCTGCTTTCTCTTGTTCTCTAGCATCATACAGATTACACCTTTAATAGCATATCAACACATTCTGTAACCATGGCTTTATTCAGTTGTCTTTTAATCTGACAAGAGAAGAAAAGAGTAACAAATAAAAATATACTCATCTCTTCTTTTATGATTAGCTATTTAGTTACCTCTAGTAGTGCTTTTTATTTCTTTGTGTTCATTTGAGTTACTGCCTAGTGCCCTTTCATTTTTGCCTGAAAGCCTCTTTTTAGCAATTTTTGGTACAGAAAGCATGCCGGTGATGAATTTTATGGTTCTGTTTTAAGTGTCTATTTTTGGAAGGCAGTTTTGATGGCTATGGGACACTTGACTGGCTGTGTATTTTGAGGGGCCACTCGAGTGTTTCTTCCTAGTGTTTTGGACTCTATCGTTTTGTAGAAGTCTACTGTTCATCCTACGGAGAAACTTGCTGATCCTGAGTCCCTTCAACTTCATTTGATTATGGGAATTGATTTTCTTTAATTGCTGTATCTCCACATTCCTGGGATAGATGCTACTTGGTCACTGTGTATAAACCTTTCAGTGTGCCCTTGGACTTGGTGTGCTTGCGTTTTGAGGATTTATGCATCTATGTTTGCAAAGGGTTGTGGTCGATAGTTCTCCTGCGTTAGCCTTGGCTTTGGTGTTGGGGTGATGACCTCATGGAGCTGGTAGGACACGTTCTACGTTCTCTCCTCTTCCCGTCCTTGGAAGCTCTCAGCTCTCTAATGTTCACTCCTCCTTAAATGCTTGGTAGACTGACTGGTGAAGACACCTCCTCACAGATTTCTTTTGGTTGGAAGGCCACGTTCTGTCAGTAAGTGACATGTGTAGAATCTGCTTTAGAATAATTTTCTGTCACCATAGCTACGTTTATGTATCCGTAGTAGGATTTTTATTAAGTTGTTCTTTTAATTTTATACAATTAATATTATGTTTTCTCTAATCAGAAAACAATGTTAGCAGAATTTCAGGAAGCATATAAAAAACAAAACTATTACATTGAAGTGATAATAATTTTATTGTCCTTTAATTTTATCATACCTTCCAAGTTTCTATAATAAATATATGGCTTTTGTGATCTGAATTGTGTGTATGCAGACTCAACACAGAATCCAACTGTCAATGAAGTGCACGTGAAGTCTTATGAGTGGAGAGGTTTTTGATGGCTTTACTTTTTCTTGTACTTTCTGATATCTTCCATTTTATATACTAAGAATCTATGGAATAAGGAGGAAAGTAAAGGCTATTTCCATATCCTTGCTGGGCTTATTTTGTTAGGCTTAGACTTTGCTTCCAAGTTACACAGCAGAGCTGTTTTTGCACGTAAGCCGTGGGGAAAACTAGAGGGTCCTGTGGAGGAGGAGCACTCGCTCAGGGGCCTGGGTTGCTGGCCGGGTAGGGCCCCTCCGCCCGCAGTGCCTCTAGCTGGAACCGGGGCTTCGAGGCCTGATGTGAAACAGGACACATGTCACACCTGCAGTGAGTCACAGGCTCTCAGTGACAGGGGACCTGCTTCCCCTGCATCTAGCTCTTTCTGCACCTTCCAGGGGCTTAGGAGTGGGAAATGCAGAGCAGGAAGTTCACTGAGCGACACCTTCCGTCACTCTTCTGTGAGGGGACCAGTCCTGGCTGCAGGCGCCAGACCCGTGCTCAGGACCTCATGGAGGTCAAGTGACGCAGCTCAGCGTTTCCCCTAAACCTCTGTGGCCGTTGCTGTGGTGGAACATGCAACGTGAGGTCCTCCGCCTATGACCACTCCTGTGCAAGTCAGGGTTGTCCATCACGCTCACCAGGGTCCATCAAAGGTCCAAAAGCCTTTCCTCTCCCCAGACAGAAACTCTAAGCTTTAGAGCAGCAACTGCTGGTCACCCTGCCCCTGCTCCGGGGAATGCTCACTGTGGGCCACCTCTGTGGGCCTGCGGTCCAGGAATCAAGTGAGCGGAGCCGCAGAGTGACATCCTACCGTCCTGGCTCAGTCCCCTCAGCCTCGCACTTCAAGGTTCATGCACGACACAGATCCTATTGGGACTCCTTCCCTCTTTGTGGCTGTCTAGTATTTCACTGTGGGTGTGTGCCTCTGGGTCTGCAGTGCACGTGTATGTACATGTCACATGTGCACGTCATACAGACACTAGGGATAAAATGCATTTCTTTATATCACATGTTGTATATAAGCACATACAGTCTCTACCTCTGTAGCTCATATGTGAATATGTGAAGTTGCTTCTCTTTAAAAAGAAGGCCAGTTGAGTTGAGATGCTGACTGACCTGTCCACTGGACACTCCCCAAGGGCCCACACAACTCAGCTACCAGCGTGGAAGTGGGATGCGTCCCTTTAGGACAGGGCTACAGCCAGGCCGGTCTGCTCTCCAGGTACCTGTGCACAGGGCGCTTCTGGGAGGCTGATGCTGAGCGTCAGGCGGTGATGGGCAAGTGGAAGCAGGGAGTTCCACAAGAACCAGGGACCACGCAGCCGTTCCCGTGTTCACGGGTGTTCGGTGTTTCTGACAGACAGAAAGCTGGCCTTGCCCTGCCCATTTTTTCTTTCGTATTCCAAGGGGATCGTATGATATTCTGTGTTCCATTTGAATTTTTCAGCTTCTGCTGTAACAGCTTCATGCTAAAAGAAGACAAAAGAAAACAGAAGCAGCTGCAGAGGCGGCATGTCGGGCACCTGCCTGGCTCTGCTGGGCTCACGAGGGCCCCAGGCTGCTCATCCTGAGGCTGCTGCCTCCCTGTGCTCCAGCCTTGCAGAGCGGAGGCTCAGCCTCTTCCCCAGCACTCCTGAGTGCATCTGAAGGGTTTTGCCCCTTGGGGTAGTTTGGAAAGAAATATCTTAAGATTTTTCTGAGTTGCTTTGGGGACTTTTATTTTTTCCTTAGTATTATTGTCATCATCTTACAGAACACATGTGGACTTTGACTTTTAACATTTGGGACCGTGTTCCATTGGCAGTGTTTGGAAGGATTAAATCACACTCTCTCTCTTGGACTTTGTGGTCTTCTTACAGCCTTTCTGCGAATATGTCCTCTTGCTTTCCTGGGAACAAATAAATAAAAATAAAAAGCCTGAATTCTCTCTGCTCTGTGCTCTGATGGCTTTCTTAAAATACTTAAAGTCCTGATGACTGGAAAGCGAGGGTATCAAAGGCCATGTCTTAAAGTTTATAGTGCAGCTTCTTGGATTTTATACTAAGATAGGGATGATGTGGGTGATGGTGTAAAAGGAATCACAGAGCTGTAGCCGAGGGTCTATGGAAACCATGGTGTGGCGCGAGAAGATCACATTTCTCAGAAAGTAGGTGTCAGTTTCTGAACAAAACCCTCTTGCACATAAAAAAAGAAAGAGGTCTGAGACACTTAAAGAACTGTGATTCGTAGTATTAATGACAAAATGCTGCTGTAATATGTAGTAGTTCGTGTTTATTAAGTGGATCAAAATGTCTTGCTAGGTGTCTAGAGTGACCCTCAGAGACAGGCTATCAAGGCACATTTTCAGGTAACAGAAATAGTCAACTGCGTGCTTGCACAGGCTGGGGGACCCCATGCTGCACCCGCGTCAGCTGACCACACACACAGGGATCTCAGAGCTGGCTTCAGATGGCGGGTCACCCCAGCCTTTTAAAGTGTGGATGTGTCTGCAAACACGCAATGTGCATTTGACACATGATACGTGGGCAGGACACGTGGATACGGAGGAGCACCACAGTGCTGCCCAGCTCGCACAGCTGTCACTCGGAAGCGTCTCTCCGGCACACCTCTGGGCAGACGGGTTCCCAGGTGAATGTCACCTCATGCACTGTCATTCCCATGGGCAGAAAATGCCTTTGAACTTCGGTGGATTGGCGTCGGTGGCAAGCGCTGCCCTGTGCTGCTGTCCTGGCTGCTGAGCTGCGTTTCCGCGGTGGCTCAGCCCTCAGGAAGCGCAGCCACTTGGCTCTCTCTCAAGCATTTGCAATTAGAAATGAAGGTAGGCAGTGGTGGAGTCAGAACATGAGCAGAGACACGGAGAGGAGATGGGAGGTAAAGTTAGGACCAAGCACGTTTGAAACAGGATGAAATCAAGCCAGCGAGGCCACAGAGGCCAGGAGTTAGCTGAAGGGCCAGGCAGGCCCATGGTGGCAGGGAACAGCAGGTCCACGCACGCAGGGAGGAAGGCACCATGAGGCGAGAGGCCCTGGTGCCGCAAAGGCTGCCTTGCCCAAGCTTTCCAGACTCCTGTGGGCCTCCCAGGAGGCAGCGAGGCTGGCCTTGGATCCCGTGAGTCTCTGTGTCTTTGCATCCAAAACAAAAACAGCCCAAACCAGTGCCTGCTGGAGGGCTCTTGGGTGGGCCTCTTTTTCTTGCAAAAACTTACTTTACTTTAACATCAGTAAATCCCGCATGGACCTTGTGCCCCACACGGAGGTGTTGGCAGCGCAGGCCACGTGCAGGTTCAGGCCTATCCAGAGGTGTGGCCGCCCCGAGGCTGCCCCACGAGCTGCGGGCAGTGGCTGCCCCACGAGCTGCGGGCAGTGGCTGCCCCACGAGCTGCGGGCAGTGGCTGCCCCACGAGCTGCGGGCAGTGGCCTTGCACCACGGGGTCCGCAGCTCAGAGGGCGTAGCACTGTCAGTCGTGGACAAGAGTGGCGGGAAGGTGGCACAGAGGAAGCTCCTCCCTGACGTAGCTCCCCTCCCGCTGCAGCGCGAGGGTGGCTGTGGGGAAACCAGGGGCTGGAATGAGACCACAGCTTTTTGAGGCTGTTGGAATGTAAAGCAAGACTGTTCCTGGGCCAGGGAATCTCAGTGCTCCTGAGGCCTTAGTATCTCATCCAGCCTCCTATTTCACGGGGAGCTGAGGCCTAGAGGCCTGATGACGTTCCGGAGGACCTATGACAGGAGGCAACGGGCCCAGCTCAGTCCCTGCCTCCTCCTCAGGTCTTCCTCCTCACTGCGCCCGACTGCTCTCCTAGGCCTCTCTGGACAGTTAGCTCAGTCGCTCACCAACAGGCTGGGAGACGCACTCCATGGACCTTGGAATTTGCTGGAGAAGTGGGTGCCCGTTTCTTTGACACCCAGGAACCTGCCAGTGCTAGAGAAGGGGAGATGCAGACACCCTGCCCAGATTTGAGCTTGCAAAGCCTTTATAGCTTTGGAATTGGTGCACAGCAGCTTTCAGGCTGTGGGTACCAGTCTAGCCTTCTCACAAAATGAAAATTTATTGTGCCCATAATTATGAATTTATTTCATGAAAGTTGACAAAGACTCGGTCCAGGTGGAGATCAGGGCCCGTGGGCTGGGCATGTTGAACGCAGTCACAGTCGACCTTCGAGCTTCCCATTTTTCTCTCTTGCAGGGCACATGCCTGGAGGTTGCTCTCGGGGACGGCTGGGTTGTAACTGACTTGTCACCTGTGGTATGTTTTTCCCATTGAGCAAAAGCCTGCAAATTGGGCGTGGAGGGCCTGCCCCCGGCAAGGTGTCGTAAGTGCTTCCCGATCACACTCTGCCCTGTTCACCCACCTTTGCCCACAGGAGCCTGTGCAGCTGGTCTCGTTGGCTTTGGCACGAGGGGGAAGTAGTCCGTGAACCACTGTGTGGTGAGTGTGGACACGCAGCGCTGTGCTGAGGGAGAGCAACAAGGTCCAGGGCTGCCCGCCTCTCCACGTGGAGGACGGAGCAGGAGGGCAACGCGTGCCTCGCAGCCCCAACAGCCAGGCGCTGGGGGACTTCCGGGTGCCCAGCACAGGTCCTCACAATTGCCCTGTGGGACAGGCACACTTCAGATGCCAACGCTGAGTCTCAGGGAGATGAGGCTCTGTATCGGGCAGGGGTCGGAACTGAAGTTCAAACTCAGGTTGGTTTTCTTTCACACTCGTGACGTCTTCTGACCACAACATTGTCCTGCCATTGTTTGAGGGATTCTGGCAGCTCCAGCGACTTGGATTCCACTGCACCCCGGGGACAGGCCGTCTAGACGGCTTCCCAGGAGCACTGTAGACAGCTGTCCATGGCGCTGCGAGGGAAGACGCTCCCACTGGGACACGGCCTGCATGGCCCGGGCTGCCCCTCTGAGGGTTCCCAGAAGTGGAAGGGCAGGCTCTGCCATGGACCGTGGGTGTAGCTGGGCAGTGAGATGAGCTCCCCAGGGTCGTGGGCGTGTTGCACTTATATGACAATAAATGACAAGGGATTCTTCCAGGGTAGGAAAGAACAGCATGATGGAGGTTATTCCTTCCCCCAGGAGAAGAGCGATTTGCAGAACAAGCCATGCCAGAGAAATCTGCACGAAATCAGCTAATTCCATCTGAACTGGAGACGCTTTCTGGGCTGCCGGCTGCTGACCCCGTTCCGGCTCCACCGTAGACTTTCCTGAGAAGCAGACTGTCGTCGGTAAGACCATGGGAAGCCCCGTGTGGGTCCCCTGTCACAGAGCCCTGCTGACCAGTAGCACGGGGTCTCCATGTGACCTGGGCCTCCCGTTTGTGGGGACCGAACGGAATGGCAAACACTCCAACAGGGAGCGTTTCAGATGTGGCCCTGGAAGCAAGAAAGAAAAGTACAAGGTGTTTTTTCCATTCCCGACTCCAGGAGAGTGCATTCTAAAACTAAGGGCCAGCCACTCGGGTTCCCCTGTGCCCTCCTCCTTGGCTGGTCTTCCTGAGTTAGCTAATGGCATCTAAACTGAGCCATCGTAACCCTCGGGCAACCAGCCGGCAATGCCCAGTAACCTTTGTCTAACGTCTCCTCATGAAACGGGCCGTTGAGAAGCAGGCCACCGTCACAGAGGGCTGGCTCTCTGCTTCCCCTCTTTGTGTCCTAAATATGTCACCTCACATGCCAGGATGACGTGGCGCGGCCCCACTGTCAGCTTGTTTGTAAAGCCACCCCAGCCCTTGTTTTACATGCTCCACGTTGTCTTCCCGTGTCTGGTGTGCGCAGCAATGCCATCAATCAATGCCAACTTCGTCAGCACCATGTTCACCTTCGTCTCAGATGTGACCGGTGTGTGCTCCTCTGGCTGGAGGGAGCCCCCGGAACGGGCGAGCTGCGTGGCCAGGCCTGAGCAGCGGTGCCCCTGGAGGAACAGCTCTTCCTTCCAGGCTGCACCGGCCGAGGACATGCTGGTCTCTCAGCCTTGGGGACACAGTGGGTAAGGCTGCCGGGCGGAAGAGAGGAAGCTGGATTTGGACATCGGGTCTCTTTCAAGTGTGTGGAACCTGAGCCTGTTCCTGGCTTCCTGTCTGAACAATGGCACTAAAGCATGCTTGATTTTGTTACCTGCCAAGTCCCAACCCACCCTTCTACTTGCCAAGTGGCCGGGAGCTTAATGACTTAGAGGAAGTGTGTGTCTGCCATCTTGAGTTCTTCTTACTAAGGCCCTTGGAGAGAGAAGGAATTCCCTTCTTTTCATTGTTCACAAAATACCAATAAAGGGAGCCTGAGCTCCAGTGCAGAAGCTGGGGCCCACCAAGCGTCAGATCTGGGCCTTTTCTACAGATGTGCCATCCTGTGGAACCCCGGAGCCTGGGCTCCAGCCCTTTAGGCAGGGTCCTGCACAGTGACATCCTGCGTTGCCTTCTTGATTCCCCTCCTGTGCCCTCTGTTTGAGCCCATTAGAAACTGGCAAGCCTGACTTCAGACAAATAGATGAGTTAAAACTTACATCCCAGACATTATTAGGGAAGCTTTAGCTCATTGTTGCAAAAACTGGCATGAGACTCAATCTGAAGCAAAGATGGTTCATAGTCACAGGTCTGGAGAAAACACTAGGAAGTGTGAATTCAGAGTGGGGGAGTCATCATGGAAGGGATAAGGCGGGGAGCCTGGAAGAAGACAGCAAATAGTGCACATGTAAAGAGGCGGCTCCCCGGATGGGGGGCGTTTGCAAATCTTGTATTTGATAAGAACATATAAAGGATATGTACAACTCAACAACAGGAACACCCGGATTTTAAAAATTGGGTGAAGGACTTGAGTCGACGTTTCTGCAAAGAAGACAGATGAATGGTCAACCAGCACCTGAAGAGATGCTCAGCATCACTAATCACGGGGACGCGCCAATCAAATCCAGAAGGGAAGACCACTTCACATCCATCTGTAAAACGGTTGCGATAAAGAGTGAAATAGTAAGTGTCGGCAAGAGTGTGGAGAAATGGGAAGCTTCCTGCACCGTTGCTGGGAGTGTGAATGGTGCAGTTTTGATGGAAAACAGGACGGCGGTTCCTGCAAAAGTCAAAAATAGAATGACCACGTGTTGCAGTCCTTCCACTTCTGGGCTCATACACCACAGACCTGAAAGCGGGGTTTGAAGAGGCTTAGACGCCCTCAGGCGTGGCAGCATTTTTCACAATAGCGCCAACAGCGAGGCGACCCTAAGTGCCTCTGGGCGGGCGACTGAAATGCTAGATCACGTTGTAAACTATAAGCACTAAAAGAAAGGGAGACCCGGACAGTCAGAGAGGCCTTCCTGAGGTGACAGAGCGTGGAGCCCGTCCTGAAAGACGGGTGAAATGTGGTTGAGATGACCCTCACTGCAATTAATCCTGTGAATTAATTAATTTCGATGGTTGGGAATGGGACCTAGGATACACACTACGGTCACTATTCTCTTTAATCACAAAGAGAAGGAATTAACCTGCACCAGGCCTTTCCAGAGCATGGCCACCTTTGAGACGGTTTATAGGCGCGCCACTCAGGCGGCGCGGTCTCTGCTAATTGACCTCATTTCTGCTTCCCACTTTGTTTCCTGTAGGCACTGCGACCTTTTAAAGTTTTTGAACCCTAATTCCACATTAACTGTTTTGCACCATGTGCAAATGCTCCTGGTCTTAGTTGGAGATGGACCTGAGGACTCAGACCAAGCACTTCTTTCACCCCTTATGATCCAGAAACGAGCAGCAGCTGCACCGTGTACGCCAGTGGGCAGCTGCCTCCCCTCCTAGTGACAGCCCGATGGCATGGCCTGGCTGTGCACGGCGCAGGGGACAGTGCTGCCACCTTCTTTGTGTCTCTTTGTGTCCCCTGGACGTGCTCCTCTGCCATCACTGTGTCCTCTTGAGCCAGTGACAAGTGGCATGAGAGTCCCCGCCACGTCCCATCACATGCCCTCCAGGTCCACGGGCCGCGCGTGCAGAGGGACGCTGCTAACTCACACTGGAACACGCCCTCAGATTCCGTTCCCTACCCAGCTGATTTTCCAGGTCCACGAGTCGAATAAGGAAGCGGGGGGGCTTTTAGAATCACTCCCCACCCCCATGGTTTGTTCCTGAGAATATGAAGAGATGCTTTGAAAAATGCTTTCACAAGCATTTTATAAATGCGTTAAGAAGAAATGCTTGTTGTTTTAAAAAGTCATAATGAATAATCGTAAAAAATGTGTAAACACATACAAACCTACACACACTACATTCAGAAGGAAAAATATAAGTAAAAATTCTGAGACTTCGAGAGATTGAGACTTGTCCAAGTGGGGCGTAGTGGCACATGACTGTAATCCTCGCTACTGGGGAGGCTGAGGCAAGAGGATTGCAGGTTGGAAGCCAGCTTCAACAGTTTAGTGAGGCCCTGAGCAAGTTAGCAAGACCCTGTCTCAAAAGAGAAAATAAAGGGGGCGTGGGGATGTGGGTTGAGGGCCCCTGTTCAACCCTGATACGAAAGAAAAGACTTATCAAAGGTCACATTCCTCAATAAATGCCAAGTCTGGGCTCAAGCCTGGGCTGCCTGAGGCCAAATCCCATGCCTCTGGTGCCGTCAGGGATCCCCAGAGGACCCCGGGAGCAGGGCCCGCTGGGTGTGTGGGAGGTATATAATTTTATCAATACAATACAAAGGTTAATGGGACTGTCTCCTTCCAGCTCCATCAGGGTAAACGCAGGCTTTATGGCAACGTTTAAAAAGTGACCTCTCTCTGCTTTATGCTGATCATTAACTGAGATTATCTCACGCTAGAGATTTACTATACCAAAGAGCACTGGTATCACTAACCGCTATTAAGTGTGTGAAACTTACACTCCATAAAGTGGAGAGAAAGGCCTTGGTCAGCAGGCAGGGAAGACGGACACGGCCAGAGGCGCCACTCACGCCTCCCAGCCAGTGTGCTGGGGGCGGCCCGCCTGCCACCACTGGTACTGTCTGGCCTGGCCCAGCTGGACAGAGGTCTGCTCGGGTTCCACCCCTAACACAGCTGAAGGATGTGGGCTCCTGGGGTTTCAGGAAGTATGATCCAAACATTCCAGATCCAAGGAGAAAAGGAGCAGGAGGGGCGAGCCTTCCCTCTGGACGGGCTTCAGTTCTTACATTCTAGATGGTTAATATCATGATGCCACCAAGTGACCAACCAGGAAGTAGGAGCCCACACTCGCCTTCCCAGGAAGACTTCCTGCAGAGGATCCACCCCGTGCCGTGCAGGAGTGTTACTGCCCTTGATTTCTGAGACACCCAAGTCACCCCCAGGACCCGGGGGCAAAGGGCACAGGACTTTCAAGGAGCAGCTGCTCCAGTATCAAAGACAGACGAGCACACCTGGGTGGCTGGAGGCACATTGCATGCTCCTAGGGGACACGGGCAATGCCAGGGACGCAGGCACCTTGTGCCCCATGAGCCAACCACCTGCAGGAAAGCGTCCACCTTACTTCTGAGAGCCCGGCCTCTAGTTACAAGAAGGGTGGCAGGCTGACCGAGGGCAGTGGGCTTCCGCCCACTTACAAGGAGGATGAGCACTGGTCTTTACCAGCACAAAAGCACAAAAGGCCAAAAAATGGCAATAAGGTTCTATTTTTATGTGTCAAAGTACTCCTCTGATTACCTCTGGTGCAGAATCTTCTGGAAAACATTCATGTTTTAAATGAGTTTACACTGAGTAAACATGGCAGAAATCTTGTTTCTTTCTAAACCAAAAGGCATTCCAACAGCATCAAAAAATTTTGAACCCAAGAGGTCAGATTGAGAAATTACAGTACTTGGGGTCCAATCCACAGTACTGAAGGAGAGGAATTAAAATATTTTAAAATGCTGCAGGGAAAGTGTGAAGAACGTCTGAATTCTCACAGGCCCTCGGGCACCAAGAAGTGTGACGGTTGCCCACTACGACCCGTGTCCCCGGGTCTGCACGCACCTCTACGCAGCTGAGTGTGTGTGTGGTCCAAGAGTCACTCAGGACAGAGGATGGCCGCGGGGTTAGAAGAGGGACGGTGCCATCTCTGCAGGAGCCTGCCAGGGGCACACAGGAAGCTAGCCAAGCCCTTCCCGCAGGTGTCTCCCTCGTCTCCCTGCTGATGGGGCTTATTGCCAATTAGCACAGAGAAATTTAAAGGCCCGGATCCACTTTTACAGGCATGCTAGTAAAAGGTGAATTTGGAGCTGAACAGTAATAAATTGATAGCTGGCTGCAGCATTTTTATTCTTTTTCTTAATCATTGGAGAGCCAGTTCCAGGCACAGAGCCCCATCACACCTCAGCTGTCTAATATATATTTCCCCAAATAAGGACACCTTTGTCCACGACCACAGCGCAGGGTTCCAGGTGAAGGGACTGCGCTTGTAGGCTTCCTGGGGACACCACCTCCTTCCTGAGCCCAGGGTGACACTTGCCGGGCAGTGCCTGTCCTTTGGTGTGGATTTGTTCTTCGGGTTTTGTATATATTTTTGTGACTTTGAAGTCCTTGGACAGTTACAGGCTTTGGTCGTGCAGGACACCGTCAGCTGAGTGCTCCTGCGACCCAGCCAGGCACAGCACACTGGCCACCTCGGGGCGGGGGTCTTCTTCCCGACTCCACAGTCATCTGGTTTTCATCTTCTTCCTTCACCCGTGGCCTCTGCTGTCGAGGAGATGCTGCCCCCCACCCCGGCAAAGTCCTGGGGTCCCAAGATGTAACACCTTCCCAGCTCGGCATGTGAGAAATTACCCCGTTGGTGAGGGATTATGTAGTTCTGAAACGTGTTCTAAAGTTTGGATCACTGAGTGAAATCCAGCTTTTTATGGCTCATTTGGAACTAGAACGATCGATCAGTCATGGCAGGACAGAACACATCCAACAGTCAGTCACCGCCCACATCACAGCAAGCGAGAAGCACAAAGGTCCCTCGAGGGTCCTAAGGAGAGGGAGGACACGGGACTCTGGCTGTGACCTCACACGTATGGAAATTGTAGTAAATGGTTCCTACAAAGCTCTAAAGCCAAATCTTCCAAAGCGAATGATTCAGGTGTGTCTGTTCCTGATGCGTGGGTTCCAGGTCATTAAGTGAGGATCCTTGGAGCGGGCTTGTTGGATTCACGAAGGTGCAGGCAACGGGGACGAGGCTGGACAAGCCATGGCCAACCCCTGGTGATTGTGTTTACGGGAAAAGTATGCGGTGAGAATCGTCCAGTTGTTTTCTTCCTTCGCGCTTCTGCCGGTGCCTTAAAAGGGTCTGTGGTGGAATTCGCATGATGTTAAATTTGCTGTGATCGATTTGGGTTCATTCTAGCCACCCAGGCCGGTTGGTTCCAGCACCCTCAGCCCTGCTGCCTGTGTGGTTTAGCTCAGCTGCGTGGAGCCAGCAGTCAGGCTGGTGAAGATGCACGGAGCTCTCAGGAGCCGGCGCTTCAGTATTTGGGAAAGAATGAACACACTTGATCCTCAGAGCAGCTTGTCTATGTTCCACCCAAAGGGACGCAGGCCACTAAAGACCCTGGAATAAACAGCTAAGCCCCAGCTGCGCAAGCTTCACCCGTGTGGACCACGTATATTCAGGTGGGGAGCTGAGGCCAGGGGTACCGCCAGGCAGCCGGGGGGCCTGAACTTGGTTTAAATTGGTGTCGCAGTGTCTCCTGACAGGGGGTGGGCAAGGGGCTTCCGGTGGCACAGACAGCAGGGTCCTTCCCCCTGCCCGTCCCTCTCACAGACGTCCCGGGCCTCTGACTGTGGCTGGAGTCCAAGTGTGGTGAGAATCCTCGGTAGTCATCAGAGTAGCTCAGGCTGAACCCAGGTGAACCCCCCAGGCACTGGGAAGTTATATTTCATATCTGGGTTCAAACTCTTCAATTTTCTCATTTCTTTCTTAAGAATTCTTCTTTCAACCCTTTATATAAGCTAAAATAAAATAAAATATTGAACTTATTGAGAATACCCACTGGCATTCAGGGCAGGGTGACGTAAAGCTACTGAAGTGCAGAGTCCCAGCCACCACCCATGTGAGACAGAGGAGGAGGGACTTCAGTTCAAAGCTGGCTCTGGGGACACAGCTGCACCCAGAGGGCTGCTTCGACAAGGCCACACAGGGACTGTGCTTTCTGCCTGCAGATCTCATGGTATCTCTAACATGTGACTTGATAGTTTTGTTTCGCTGCCTCAGAGCTCTGTGATTTCAAACATGTCACCCTGTCACCAGTGGAACCTGCATGCCCACCAGTAGCCACATTAAACCAAATTGAAACAGTAATTTGCCATTTTGCCTATTAAACTTGAAAATGGTTTTTTGAAAGAGTATTCACTCCTGGACAGTTTAAAGACACACTCTAGTGCTTTGCTATTTGCAAGGAAATCGGTAAAGTCTTTTGGAAATAAAATTGCATATACTAACACACACACTGGATCAGTAATTTCATTTACATTTATATTTTGTCATTAACTAAAACATTATATGAGAAGGATATTAACTAGTGCATTATTTCCTATTACTGATAAAAAGCGACATGGGCGTCCACCAGTGCAAGAGTGCTCTCCAGCCGCGTGGAGGGAGGTGCTATTTTGTCGGTCTTTGCATTGGTGGTAATAGGGTTCATGCAGCACCATGAGAGCAGTGTTCCCAGAGTGACGTGGGACTAAAAGGCAATCTGAAAACTTGGACATCTGTGTGACCGCGTCCTCTTGTGAGCACATGACAGTGTGTTGTCAGTTTATTATGTAAGGAAAGGAAGCTGACATTGCCATGATTCAGAATAGGTCACCTGTCACTCAAAGATGCCTGGTGTCTGGAGGAACTTCCATGTGGTGCAGGGTCTCACACCCACCATCTGCAGGACCTTGGGCTCCTCATTGGCTGCTCGCCTGCTGAGTGGCCAACTCTGCCTGCAGCGGCCCAGATCCTCCTGGACTCCACGGCCGGGCCTGGGCCAGGGCACCTGTGTGGAAGGCAGTCTCACTGGCTGGAGTCCTCTTCGCTGCACCAACAAATGCAGGCACAAATTTTCTTGGAGACTTGGCTGCCGCTCCAGTCATTACAGTAATCAAGGGCCAGTCTCTGCAGTCAGGTGGGGATGGGGCTCTGGAGAGTCATGTGAGGCACCGAGCACTCCCCAGCACCACTGTGCAGGCTTCCCAGGATGAGGGCAGCCTCTCCTTCCCTACCTGTGAGCGACTCAGGAGGGGGTCTGAAGTCACCAGCCGTGATGCCATGACCTGGCTCACCCTCCCTTCTAAAGGTTTCCAGATGTTCTGTATTGAGCGTAGGCACTTCCGATCATAAATAATGATTTTTAAGTGTGTGAATATGGGGTATTCAAAGGATTTTGAAACTGATTGTACCTGGTCAATGGTCGGTGCTTAGCAGGAGACTGATGTGCTTTTATGTGCATCACAAACCTGTCTGAAATGGGGACCTTGCAAAGATAGCAAGTTACCGTCTGTGAATTCCACACAAACGCTGGCCACAGAAATCACAGGCCACGTGTGTGTCTCCAGCTCCTCCAGTACTCACGCTGTCCAACAGGCAAAGCGCCGGGAACACGCCATGGTTAGGCTGTGGGCAGGCTCGCCATGCAGGGCGCTTCACGTGCTCGGAAGGCGGGACTCTCAGCAACAGCAGTGACATCCTCGCTTCTGTGCTTATTCTGCAGGTAAGAGGGCTGAGGCTCCGAGAGGAGGCTGTGCCTCGGGCTGCCCGTTGGCTAAGGACACCTCCTGATGCACAGGGGCACAGGGTGATGGGGACCCAGGCCACGCAAGGGCTGGGCAGGTGGGTGGAAGGGACACGGGACTCACCTCTCCATTTATGAATCCTGTGCACGGTAGACAGTGTTTCTAACCCTTCCCGAGTGACAGCAGGAGGTCAGCTGCGGACGTTCAAGCAAGCACACCACCCAAAGCGATCGAGCATGCACCTTTATCCGTTTGTAACGTGCACGGAACATTCTGGACTCGGACAACAGGCCACAAAGGAAGCATGACTGCCTCCTCTACCCAGGGGCTCAGAGAACCCTGGGGAGGAAGCGAGCCCGCCACACAGCCGCAGGCTGGAAGGAGCCCGACTCGTGCTTCCTGGAGGGAGCGAAGGGAAGGACATTCCTTTAATGCAAAGGGGATTGTTCTTTCCAGCTTTTATGAAGCGCGGCTCACCAACAGCACCCTGAACGTGCGACAGTGTGCCCAGAACGTTCCATACGGCCACACCTGAGGTGGCGGTGGATGCTCTTCAGGAAAGGCTGGCGCAAGCGCCATGAACACACGCGGGTGCAACCAGTCCAATCCCCGGGAGCACCAGGGACACCGTGACTCCACACCCCTGCTCAACGAGCACCTCTTCAGTCCTGAAATGCAGACGCCTTCCTGGTCACTAGCCGGCCGCTGGAGTGCTGGCCTCTGCTGCCCCTCTGCATCTCTGTGTCTCCTGCTTTGTTCCCTCAAATGCCAAATTAACCTTCTGAAACTCCAAATTACACAGTGGCTCCCATGAATAAGCAGGCCTGTGGCGTGCGCGTGTGTGCACAGGCATGCAGGGTTTTCGGCTAACGTATCAGGATCTGTTTAAGCACTGGCTCTGTGCTCAAATGTCACTCTGCCAGAATTCATTACATCCTGCTTATTAATTAATTAAAATATATTTATACAGAACAGGCTTGTGAGATGGAGTAAAAGATAACGTTATGAGAGGCATCCCCCAGACAGGATGGCCTGTCTCCGAGGGCGATCAGGAAAGCAACGCCAGCGCTCCATCAAGGCCACTGGGACCCTCAGCCACTGGAGGCAGGAAACCCGAGGAATTCCTGTGATGCTGGAGCTGGGCGCAGGCTGGGTGGGTGTGTTGTAAGGTCTTAAGTGTCACTCATGTTTTTTGATAAGCAAAGACACATTCCTGCCTTGCATGCGCATGTGCACACACACATTCACATTCCAAAGGTCGAGAGCTCTGAGGAACCCCTGAGGATTCAGCTGGGACTGCCCCCGACACCAGCCACTGGGCTGGATGCTTCTGTGACCTTTCTACAAGCCAGTGTCACCTCTTGTGGCAGCTCAAGTCTTAAACATGCTCCGGAGGCCACGTGCTAGAGGCGTGGCTGCCAGCCTTGGGTATTGGGAGATGGGGGGTGAGGCCACTGGGGTGTGCCTGGAAGGGGTGCTAGGACCGCCCTGACGCCATCTGCTTCCCGGCCACCATGACGCACTAGGCCCCCAACCCAAGGTGCCAGGACCAAGCTACCATGGGCTGAGACCTCCAGAACTGCAGACCAACAGGAACTCCTCCTCCTCTGAGGTTTGACCTCGGGCGTTCTTCATCTCGGGGTGCTTCCTCGCTTCCAGATAGAGTTAAACGGACCAGCCGTCCTTAGGCTGCTGTCGGGGGACAGGGTGCGAGGGCCTGCCGGGAAGGCCGGTCCACATAGCACAGAGACAGGGGCACTGCTGGGGCCCCGTGAGCCCCAGAGGCAGTGTTCTGGAGCGTCAGGCACCTGGCTCTGGTCTGGGGCTCGGTCCTGCCTGCAGACGGGTCTGCACTGACGGTGAGGCCCTGGTGCAGAGGTGGGAGGACTTGTGATTGCTGGAGTCTGTCCCCTCGTCCTGCGGACCTGGGGAGGCGTGGTAAGAGAGCACACCGCACAACACTGAGGGGTCCTGAGGAGGCCCGGAGGTGAGCGTCCACAGAAAAAGACCCAGGACATCGGCAAAACCCAGCACAGCACAAAACAAAGGGTGGTTACCTGAACAGGACACATGACAACAAATGAGGTAGGGACGGCCAAGGCCGGGACTTCCCACCTCCATGTTCCAGCAAGTGCAGAAACACGAGGACATGTGTTGTGCTTAGGATAACGGGAGGAGCACGCCTGGTGTGTATTTGCTGTTGAGACAGGTGCACAAGCGTTGGAGGTTCTGTCCAGCACTGAAGGGAAAGCGCTCGTTCATTCTAGTTTTCATACCTAAACGGAAATCATGTGAAGAAATCCACTGTGATTTACTTAAATTCTTTAAAACCTGCTTTTCAGGAGCCCGCCCGTTCTACGGTGTGAGGTGCAGCTACGCTGGCGACGACCCAGGTGTGTGTGGGCTGTCCAGTTCCAGCTGGTGGGAGGTGCTTGATCTCAACTTGATCCTTTTAAAACTGTTTGGCAAGAGCTCCTGACCCTGGTGGGTGGCTGATTGGCCGGTCTCCTCCCGGATCTGTACCGTGCTCTTAAGGCAGCCGACTGAAGTCTGCCAGCTGAACACCGCAGTTTTCTCCTGGAGGCGGACGTGTGAATGAACTTGAGGTCACTCAGGGCTGAGGTTCCACCTACCTCCCCTCAGTGACCCTCGGAAGCTCCCTGCTGCGGGGGCCATCTGTCCTCCCTCATTTAATGGGCCAGGGAACAGGCTCCCGCACGCGTGGCCACCACCCCACTAATGAGGGAGAGGCTGGCTGGGGAGCTCCGGGGCCCTGGCTGCTGTCCTGGGCTGCCTCTGCAGAGGTGCCCGCGGGAGACCGGGAAGGTGCAGCACCTCCTGGACTCACACGGAAGCACACCCGTGTTCACGTGAGCACCTGTGCGCTCGGGCTCCGCGGGTGTTCTTCATCTGCAGGGGCAGGGCCTCGGCGGTGAAGGGGCCAGCTCACAGCATGGCCTCCGATGTCCTCCACTCAGATCGGGCCACCACGGGGTAGATGGCGGGACAGTGAGGTCAGGGCTGCTCATGCCAGCCTGCCTTGCTGGCTCTTGCCATGCTGGACAACCTGAGATCCTGTGCTCTGGATGGCACTGCCTGAGGGGGAGGCCGGGGAGGGAGGTGGCCACGCCCTGAGGAGCTGTGCCAGCGGAGCCTGGGCTGGGCAGCCTGCCTTGCCCGAGGGTGGCTGCCCTGCTCCCTGGTATGACCTCACTGCGGCTTCTCTCTCCTCGGTCTTGGCCTCCTGGAGTCTCAGTGAGGGACGCAGGGGCTACCCCTTCCTGGGACAGAGTTTTAGTAAGAACTTTTCACTCTCAAAGGAAATTGCCACTTTTGTTGATGATTTCAAGTTGTTCTTTGTGAATTCTATATTTCCTAAAAGAAAAACTTTCTCCATTCCTACAGAACATGTCTTTCTAATACTGACTGGTGCCCACGTACTGCTCTCAAGAGGGGAAAGAGCCCTGGTGGTGGCCTGATGTCCCCTCTCTTTGTTGGTAAGCTTGGGCCTGGGTGTCTGAGTCGAGCAGAGGCCAGGGTGGCCCTGTCTTCTGTCGCAGGCAGCTACACCTCCGTGGCCACAGCACCGACTCTGTCATCGCCCAGCAAGCACAGCGGAACAGCTGTTCACTTTTGGCAAAGACTGAGCCGTCCCCTTTCTCGCTCGTTCCCCTCTCGCTGCCCCCAGGGGAGCTGGGCTGGGCAGGTGCCGCCAGGACTGAACTCCACCGCCCTCCTCCATGCAGCCTGGGGTCGGTGTGCGGGGCCTCCAGTCCTGCGGAAGGAAATGCTGCTCCCCACCTCCCACCCTTGCCCTTGGTGTGGACCTGGTGCCAGCTTCAATCAGCAGGTGGGGACGACACCTGTGGTCCTGCTTCCCAGCAGCAGTCAGCCCCCGGGGTCCTGAAGTTCTGATCCTACTCAGAAGTGCTGGGCGGGCCCACACGTTCCCGCTTTTGCCCCAGGGGGTGAAGTTTGCCCCAGGACTGTGCTTGGAATGACCAGGTCTTGGGGTCACAGACGAGGGGAAGACACGGGGCCCTGCATGACCTCTGGGCAGGGCTGTGTCACTCATCTGGCCACTGCTGTCTGCATCGCTTAGTGAGAAATGAGCCCTCCTCCCTTGCCCCCTGTTTTTAGCTTATTTGTTGGCTCTCACCTGTGTCCACTGCCTCCATCTCTTCAGTATTTGTAACGTTGTGGTGAAGCATTGGGATTATTTATTTATTTATTTTTGGTACCAGGGATTGAACTCGGGGGCCACATAACTATGAGCCACATCCTCAGCCCTTTTTATTTTATTATTATTATTATTATTTTTATTTTCAGAGAGGGTCTTGCTAAGTTGCTGAGGCTGGCTTTGAACTTGTGATCCTTCTGCCTCAGCCTCCTGAGCCACTGGGATTACAGGCTTGTACCTCTGTGCATACTTTTTTTTTTTTTACATGTGGAAACTAAGGCAGGAAGACATCACCAACTGGTGCAAACCCACACTTCACAGACGTGGTGCTGGTAAAACTCAGATGAGACATTTCTAACCAGATGGACCACAGCGGCCACTGCATTGAACTGGAGACTCAGGTTGTGGACTTGATCGCCATTTCCAGAGCTTTGGCCTGTAGAGTTGGGTCAGTCTGGACCGTCCTCTTCACGTTGACAAGCTGGGGGATGGCTCTCCTCGTCCATGGGACTCCAGGGAGCTATCCTCTCTTCTCCACTCTCTCTGGCAGGGTGGCAGGCAGGGATAGTCTGGGGTGGCAGGGCAAGGCACTGATGCGCACACCCCGCGATGAGGAAGCCCTGCTGGGCACGACTTCATCTGCCAGCTTCCCCTGGTCCTGGTGAGCTGAGAGAGAGAGGCCAATGGGCTACAGCCTGGGGAATGTCCGTCTCCAGGCGAGAACATGTGTGTTGACCGTTTCTCTGGCCTTCGGGCTCCATCGCCCCACAGAGCCGTTGGACTGAGTCCATCAGAGACGCTCGCGGCCTGGCGGGGGGAAAAGGCACAGCACTCCAAAGCCCGCATGTGCTCCATGCTGGGGGTGCCTCGAGATGGCAGCAGATGACACACCGCATCTGTGAAGCCGCATGCAGGGAGAGTAGTAGATGGATCGGGACGTTTTCCAACACGACTCCGGATTGAAAGTCGGCTTCAGACGGAGCACTTCACCGTGAGCCCACCGCCAGCTCAGAGTTCAGCTCCGTTATTTTTGTGACAGAACGGCAGTGACATTTCCACTCACAACCATGACCTCTCTCAGGGTGCTGTGTGACTTGTTCTGTCCTTCGCCTCCTTCACCCTGGAGGTCACCTTGCGTGCACAGCCATGAGAGAAACAGAGGCAGGGGACAGGAGGGAGAGGACGGGCAGGAGGAGGTGCTCCGGGCCCCGCACACGAGGAGTCGAGGCGCAGGGCTCGTCTGCAGGCACGCGAGTCAGCATCTCCAGGCCAGACACGCTGGATGGGGCTTTTTGCTTTCTTTCTTTCTTTCTTTCTTTTTTTTTTTTTTTTTTTTTTGGTATTGGGGATTGAACTCAGGGGCACTCGACCACTGAGCCACATCCCCAGCCCTATTTTGTGTTTTATGTAGAGACAGGGTCTCACTGAGTTGCTTAGCGCCTCGCCATTGCTGAGGCTGGCTTTGAACTCGCGATCCTCCTGTCTCAGCCTCCCTAAGTGCTGGGATTACAGGCGTGCGGCTTTTTGTTTCCTGGAAAATTAATAGATTTCCAGGGACGAGGCCTCATTCTTGGAATGTGCAAGTCGGCAGGAGGCTGATACCAACTGCGTTTCCCTTCCTGGGCTCTGTCCCCAGCTCTCACTCCTCCTCGGCCCTGCTCAGCCCCATGGGCTCCTCTGTTGCCCAGTTGGCCTGTGGCCACCCTCAGCTGCCTGGAGACTGAACTGCACCTGGTGGGTGCCTGCTCTTCACTGTTCCTCTCGGCCTGGAGGACCACCCTTCTCAACCAGAGCTGCGGGCCGGCTTTCCTTCCTTCAGAATTCCACCCACACCCATGAAATGGAGGAACTGAGATGAAGCCACCAGTGAGTAGTAATAAACCACTCACATCAATCTCCTCAGGTGACATTTGCATTTCAATACACAAAGGAATTTTAGATATTCTGGCAGAATTAGACAAATATTTTTAAATACAGAAGCGTCTCCCAGAAATTTGATCATATAAAAATGTGTAGTAACCGAATCAGAACATTTTCTTAAGAGGAGGAGCGAGGGAGGGAGAGTGGGTTATTTGATTTTGATATAATTGGGATTAGTTTGATCACAAGTACCTGTTCTATTTACATAAATAATTTAACAAACTTCACTGAATAGTACTAATAAATGTAAAAGTACTTTAAAAACTAGGGAAAGAAAGGGTCCTAAGTTTTCCCAAGTTCTCTAATTCCAACGTCTAATGCAGATGTAGAGTAGGCTCAGAGCATGAAGTGTGCTGCAGGACCCTGGGAGGGACCACTGGTTCACCCCTTGGAACATGATGGCCACCCCACAGGCCAGTGCTGCAATCAAGGACATGTGCTATTTATTTATTTTAGGCTCCTAAATTCTGAACTTGTTACCCAGCAGCAGCTAGCTGAAAGATTTCTCCACAGCTGAGAAACTCTTGTCACAGGCCCTTTAATGGATACGTACCCAAGGTCAGTGCAGATTGAGCAGAATTACTGTGTGGAATCCCCCTATGGATCGCCGCACACATCTTCACTTTGTGTGGATCGTAGGGTGACGGAGGGCAGGGCAGTCCTAAGTTCCTCTCTCCCCATGTCCCCTTTGAGGAGCTGCCTTTGGGGCAGCGTGAGCACCTGGGAGGCAGACAGGCAGAGGAGGATCTGAGGACTTTCAGCCAGGGCCTGCGGCAGAGCAGGAGCACCCCACTCCTGTGGGCCTGAGAACCCAGCAGAGCCTGAGGGAGCCCGGCGCTGAAGGAATGGCCAGACCTCCACCCTAACACATGGCCAACCCAGCACACAGCATCACCAAGCTCTGCGAGCTTGTCCTCAAAGCTTCTTCTCAGCAAAAGAAATAATCAATGAAGTGAACAGAGAGCCGACATTCTGGGAGCAAATCTTTGCCACACACACATCCGACAGAGCACTAATCTCCAGGATATATAAAGAACTCAAAAAAATTAACACCAAAAAATCTAACAACCCAATCAATAAATGGGCCAAGATATACAATCCATCAACAGACATATGAAAAAATGTTCAACATCTCTAACAATCAGAGAAATGCAAATCAAAACTACCCTAAGATTTCATCTCACGCCAGTCAGAATGGCAATTATCAAGAATACAAACAACAATAAGTGTTGACGAGGTTGTGGGGAAAAAGGCACGCTCGTACATTGCTGGTGGAACTGCAAATTGGTACAGCCAATCTGGAAAGCAGTAAGGAGATTCCTTAGAAAACTTGGAATGGAACCACCATTTGAGCCTGCTATCCCACTCCTAGGTCTATACCCAGAAGACTTAAAAACAGCATACTACAGTGCTGCAGCCACTTCAATGTTTATAGCAGCTCAATTCACAATAGCTGAACTGTGGAACCAACCTAGATGCCCTTCGATAGATGACTGGATAAAGAAACTGTGGTATATATACACAATGGAATATTACTCAGCAATAAGAGAGAATAAAATTATGGCATTTGCAGGTAAATGGATGGAGTTGGAGAATATCA
>PVHX01018537.1:0-36707 GCA_004024805.1 Geosciurus inauris | reverse complement strand
TCCTGCCTCAGTCTCCTGAGTAGCTAAAAATTTCTAGTGTTTTATCATAACATTATATGGATTCACTTGACTGCTCCTTTTCTTTTTTCTGTCTCATGAAAGATACTAATACTATTAGCACAGTTATCTTAAGAATAATAATAGCTAAATGTACTCACTGCCTACTGTGTCAGGCATTGTACCAGATGTTTTACATGCTTGATCTCATTCATGCTATCAACAACTCTTTGACACTAGCATCATTCTCATTTCAGAGATGAGAAAAATGAGTTTTGAAAAAGTGAATTCAAAATGTGGGTGTGGTAGTGCACATCTGTAATCCCTGTGACTCTGAAGGCTGAGGCAGGAGGATCTCAAATTCATATCCAGCCTTAACCACTTAGACACACCCTCAGCAACTTAGCCAGACCTTGTCTCAAAATGAAAAATAAAGAGGTCTGGGGATGTAGCTCAGTGGTAAAGTGCCTCTGGGTTCAGTCCCCAGTACAAAAAATAATAATGAAAGAAAAGAAGAGAAAGAGAGAGAGAGAGAGAAAGAAAAACAAAAAAGTGAACTTCTGCAACTCTATACAGCCAGAAAGCAGGAATATTGCCATTGGAATTGAGGTCTGACATCAAATCTAACTTGCTTTTCCTTGTATCACATCACATCAAGAGAAAGGAGATATTTAGAATGTTGGAAGTAGAAAGTACTTGCTGTGTAATTCAATCTTCTCTCTCTAAGGTTATGGGAGGAAGTGCTATTTCTAGGCCGAGACAGAAAGTGGGACCTGATGAATGGTGGGAGAGAGACATTCCAAGAAGACCTGGCCAAGGTTTTCCCCTTGAAAATGCTGAGAACTGCAGAGCAATTTTTCCAAGGTACCTGGAATAAGTCAAAGACCAGTGAACAAGAATGACCTGACAAGAGAAATTTTCAGTCCTCTTATGAGCTTGTATCAGAGATGAGGCCCCAAAGGTTCAATCTAGCCGTGAAAGGGCAGGATAATATGCAACTAAGTGAAGCAATAGAGTAACCTCCCCCACAGCAAACGGATTCCCTCAGCCTTCAGCATGAACTTTATCCAGAAGAAATGAAAATGCTTATTGTCATCACTTGTCCCTGCCTGGGTCCTGCACCCCATCACAGCAGGTGAGGGTTATGCCTTCTTTATTTTCCCCAGGTAATTTGCTCAAAATAGAATATTTTAAACTGTTCTGCATTCCCCTGCAAAAGGAACTTGGTAGCCATGTTCTCTAGAGACTGCAAAGGAAGTAAAGCCTCCCAAACCTGCCCCAAACCCTACGACCCACCAAACCTGAAATTAAAGGGAATTAAAGCAGATGTGTTCTCTTTTTGCCTGTTTTACTTCCTTGTACACTACATCCCACCATGAGAAATGAGCTCATGGTTTCACTTCCAATGTAGTCAACAGTCTGAACACTAAGGACACAGCACTGAAATAGAACCAAAGTCTAGGGCTGGGGAGGAGTCCTGCCAAGATTCAGAACAATAAGGAGCCACTGGAGATTGGCACATTATCCACAGTGCCTTTAGTGTTTTTGGGTGCAGGAGTAACCTGCCTCTTCTAGCCCCCTACTATTGAATCAATGTAAATGTCAATAAATATTGACAGTCGAGGTAGATTCTCAATAGTGTCAGGCTTGAGATTTGAATTTGAAAGATATCTTTGAGAATACAAAATGTATATCTGATACCTTCCCTGGAATAAGAAACCAAACCCTAGAGGTTAAACAATGGTGGGGTAAAGAATATAGTAGCACAAACTTTCATTGCTAGAAGAGTGGTATCCCTAGCATTTGGTATGGTATGGCACATGGTATGGTAAAGGAGTTGAAGACCTGGGATTTAGCTTGTCACAGTGGCGCACACCTGTAATCTCAGCTACTCTGGAGACTGAGGCATGAGGATAGCAAGTTCAAGACCAGCGTGGGCAGCTTAGTGAGACTCTGTCTCAAAATAAAACAATAAAAGGGGCTAAGGATATAGCTGAGTTGTAAAGCACCTTGGGTTTAACCTTCAGTACCACAAAAAAGAAAGGAAAGAAATCATGAATTTACATCCATTCTGTTTAGTCAAAATCACTAACATTGATTTTATATACCCAGGCACAATTCTATAGATTTCATATATTGCCTTAATTAATTCTCACTACAACAACATAAGTGGTACCATTCTCCCCCTTAAAGGTGAGAAAACTGAAACATAGAGAAGTGAATCAACTTAGTGAAGGTGACACTTTCAGGAAATGGCACAGTATGGATTTGAACTCACACCATATGATGAGGGAGCCCACCCTCTATTCCCAAACCTGAAAATCTCCATGGCTGAAAACAAAACTAGATAGTTAATTATTGATCCAATGAAATATGCAAGAAGTCTCTTTAGTTACGCACTGCATTTTACATATGTCAGCCTAGCCACAGTGTCACTCATGCTCAGAAGCATATAGGTAGGTTATCATGCCTCCTGTCAAGCTCAGAATGTTCCTTTCCAATTCCCTGGCTGACCCTCTAGGCGAGCCTGCTGTACAGTTTTTATGGCATTTGTGGTGGAAGTTACATGACAAGAAAGAGATGAACTGAATTCCTTTTTTAAAGGATTATACTGGCTTTCGTAGCCCCTGGCTGCGCGGTGACAACTAATACATGTTGTGGGGAGGTCCCTGGTGAGTGCTTATCCCTTTAAGCCGTTTTAATCTGCAGACAAGCAAAGAGCATACACAGGAATAAAGGATATGCTGCATATTCAATAATATTATATCCAAAAGATATTCTTGAAATTAAAAAAAAAGCTTTATCATATCTGCAGGAACAAGTGTTCACTTCTTCTCCCCTCATCAATTTCACTCTGCAGTCAAGGGTCTTGGCTTGTGTAATATGGAGGAACCAAGAATGCTGCTTCCTCATTACAGCACAGGATCCTGCAGCCCCCCAGGCGTTATGAAAGAGCCTTCAGCTTCACAACAGGAAGTACAATTCGTGGCCAGTAAATAAAGTCTTTCCTTCCCTTTTAAGAGGCCTCAGAACTTCCTTATCCTCAGTTCCAAATCCTTTTACAGATGTTTACTTAGGAATTAGGATTTTTTCTCCTTCTCTTAGCTTTTTCAGGGAACCAAACAGTGGCTTTAACTCCCCTTTCATGTTAAAAGTAAGCAAAAAGAAAAGCTACGACAATCCCTGTTGCTCTCAGGAAAACCTTCACATCACAGGGAAAGAAGATACCCACTTAACCCTACCCATCTTTCTTCTCTAAATATTTCGAGTTGGAATCCATCAACATCACTTTGCCCTTGAGTTGGAATTTCCCTTTTCGTTCACCCCTGGCACACCCTGATGAGGACCAAACCAGGGAGCCTGAATCAGGCAATAGTATTTTATATGTAAATCTCCGCAAACACAATAGAAAGTGTAAAAGGAGCTCTAAGAATAGCTACTCTGGGTTGGCAACCACAATTCCTGCCAGGCAAATGGGAAATATGATTTCATCTGTGATTGCACATACATGAGAAGAGGTGCAAAGGAGGCTCCTGGAAAACTATACAGCTGATAAACATTTCATTCCTATGTCCAAGAAGGGCTGCTATGACCCATTACCAGAAATGAATGGCCTTAAAGCAACATCGTTTTCCATCTTACAGTTCTATAGATCAGAGGTCTGATGAGAATCTCATTAGGCCAAGAGCATAATGTCAGTGGAGCTGCAGTCATTTCTTTGTGCAGGCTCTTAGTGACAATCCACTTCTTTGACTTTTCCAGCCTCCATGGGCTGCCTGCATTCCTTGACTCCTGCCACCCCCTCCATTTTCATTGCCAAAAAGGCCTGATCAGATCCTTCCCATTGCTATCATCTCTCTTCCATAGTCACATCTTCCTTTTCCACTTTTTTTTTAATTTTGGTGCTGGGAAGTGAACCCAGGGATGCTTTACCACTGAGCTACATCCTCAATCCCTTTTCATTTTTATTTTGAGAGAAGGTCTGGCTAAGTTGCTGAGGGTCTAAGTTGCTGAGGCTGGCCTTGAAGTTGACATCCTCCTGCCTCAGCCTCCAGAGTCAATGGGGTTACAGTTGTACCACCATGCCCAGCTTCCTTTTTCACTCCCACTCAAATAACTTGGGAAAGTCGTCCTGATTTAAGGACACCTGGTTAGGAACTTTACTTCCATCTGCAACTTAAATTCCTCTTTGCTATAAACTTAACAAAGTCTATAGACTCTGGAGCATAGGATGTAGATTGCATCCTATATTTTTCTCTGTACTATGACAGGCAAATATATATATATACAAAAATATATATATACACACACACACAGTTTGTTTTCTTCTTTACTACAACAAGACCCTTGCATTTGTTAGAAATTCAAATGCAGGGAAACACTCTTTTATGACACATGAAGCAATATGAACAATGGTCACCATTTATCAAGTATTAGTATTCCAATGTATCCTACAGTAATTTGCTGTTTGAATTCTTACTGGAGCCCTGAAAAATAGGCAGGGCAGACGATAATATTTTTTCTACAGATGACAAAAATCTGAGGCTTAGAAGGATTAAGGTTCACTCATTTATTGAAGGTGCTCTGGCTTCCCCTCAGCCATGAACCCACACTTTTCCCTGCCTTCTTAGCCATCTGCCCTCACCCATGGAGGGCTTGGGGCTCTTGCCTCTGACATCACCACAGCCCTCTCAGTCTGGCTATTCCTCAGCAGCATCCCAGCCCCTTCCCAACTCTACTCCCAAAGTCTGGAATGGCTTGGGAGTGTTTGTACGTGGAGAGTATTGTGGGAGACCAGAATAGAAGGGCATTGATCATACATTTTGGCAAATCCTCGTGGGAAAAGTTAAGCTTTGAATATGCTTTCAGTGAACCCTGCCTGAAATCCTATAAGTCAACACTGCAAGTTCTTCCAACATCAATGGACACCTTGGTTTTGAACAGCGCAGATTTCCATAATTTGTTCAGTCTCTCTCCCCAGGGAGGACCCCATGTTCTTCTGGGACTAAACTGACCCCGTGTGGAAGTCAGATCAGCCCATGTCCCTGCAGCCATTTGGTTTTTGGATGGGGAAATATGTACTCACTCCACAGCTCATGCCTCTCCTATGATTGCAGTCAGTATTGCTAGGTGGGGAAAGCACACAGTTGACAGACACAAGCAAAATCAATAACCAACAAACTCAATGAATGATTTTCTATCTGGGCACTGGCATAGCACAGATTATTGTTGTTTTCTTGTACTTTCAGCTGGAGAACACAGGTACTCTGTCCATGAGTTCTTTGCTGTAAAATCAAGTGCTTCAACTAGCCACATGGTAAAGAAAAGATCAGTGGAGTTTCTTCTTAATAAACCCTAATTGAGAAACCTCCCCCATCCCAACACACACACACACACACACATGAAGGGGGGGGGATTTTCTAGTGTTACAGCACTTCCCTTCATCATTTTTGGGGGCCAGAACATTACCAAATTCTAAACATCCATGATCAACTAAGCACCCAACAGCATTTTCCCATTTCTATTAAAGTCCAATTGGGTGGAACTGTTTATCAGTTTCCCAGACTACTGTCCCTAGCCCACTGCTCCATCTAGGAATGACTTTCTGATTTTACTGGATTCACAGGAGTGCATCCCCAGTGAATCCCTGAGCAGAGAGAACTATGCCTGTCTTCCATAATCCCATGGTACCCTTCATGAACCACTCTACTTGTGAGCATCCCATTATAGTCTGTATGCATTAGCCTTTCCAAAGAGACAGTGAACTGCTTGAGGACTTACTTATTCAATGTTATTCCTCAGAGTCTAACAAGGGGTCTTTGGAGAACAGGTGCTCAGGAAAGTCTTTAAAAAATCTACTCTACTCAAGTAGAGTTCATTAGAAAAAAGCATGCTACTCAATGCAATATGGCACCCTGGATTGGCTCTTGAAATAGAAGCAGCACATTGATGGAAAAAAATGGTGAAACCAAAATAATGTCTGGAGTTTAGTTCATAGTACTACACCAATGTTGGTTTCTTAGTTTTTAAAAAATGCACAGTTAAAATGTCAGATGTTATCACTGGCAATACCTGGGTAAGGAGTATATGGAAACTCTGTACTATCTTAGCAACTTTTCTGAAAATGTAAAATTATTACAAAGTAACACATTTATTCAAACCAACAACAACCAAAAAATGCTTCGCTTTAAAGAAATTGCAATGTTTTAAGATGAGTAATGCAATAATAAAAGTGGATTAAACCCTTCCCTGCCCCTCTCTCCTCCTCCTTCATCCTGAGGGTTGGCTCATTCCAGAGAGTTATAGAATGGCTCCATCAGTGGGGATCTACTTATATACAGCACATCTGGAAGTATGGACCATTAAAAATACAAATGTGGGGCTGGGTTGTAGCTCAGTGGCAAAGCGCTTGCCTAGCATGTGTGAGGCACTAGGTTTGATCCTCAGCACCACATAAAAGTAAACAAATCAAATAAAGATATTGTGTCCATCTACATTTAAAAATATTTTTTAAAAAGTGTTTTAGCTATTCAAAGTGGCAGTGAGGAGGGCCATTTAAATTAAAAGTAAAAAGCATTTTTGTCTGTGCTTTCACAAACAGTGGTGTTTGCCCAGCCAAAATCACAGCCTCATATTAAAACCTCTGGCTAAGGATAGCTGTGTTGCCCCCAGCTCTGCCCAGAGGCTCTGGACTCTGTTGAGCACACACAGAAGTGCCCAGCAGCACATGAGTCACAGGAGCCTTTTTTCTGTGAATAAGAGAATGCTTGTCCCCCTATTCCTTTCCCAAGGCTGGAAGGCTGTTGCTGGAGCTGATACAGGCTGAAAGAACTAGTCTTTGTTTCCCTCCAATGGCTTATTTGGGCTGTGGAAAATCTTTCGAGTAAATGATTAGAGAGTCACACCTCTGTTTGCAGCCTCTCTGGCTCAACATTAAACAAAAGAGACCCACAGAAATTCTCAGGGTGAAGTACAACCTTCTGGACCATTGGTTTATGGTCTAGAACATTCCATTTGTCCTTCCTGAGAGTGTTTGTGGGGAGATTCCCTATTGTTCCCAGGTGAAGGAGTATTTTGTCCAGTGGTAAAATGTCTTGACCATGAAAAGAATAAGGCAGCCCTAAAGAGTGAGGCAGTGGTGCTGAGGATATAGCTCAGTTGTTAGAGTACTTGCCTAGCATGAGCAAAGCCTGGGGCCATGAGGTTGGCAGGGAGAGATTGTCCACTTAGAAGTAATATTTTAATTTTTTAAAATTACCATTGTTACCATTTTCCCCTGAGAAGAAACTGAATTTCCAAAATGACTTAAGGAGACAGTGCTCCCAAGTTTAATCAGATCACAGTATGGGGGCCTTGCTTTTCCCTCCCAAGCTGCCTATTGAGTCTCCAGGACATGTGTTCACATGTTACAGTGGCAGTCAATGTTAACGGTGGGAAGTTGTGGTGAGCTAGCAAGTGGGCCCAAATGTAAAGTGCACTAGAAGGTGCGCTTTGGGGCTTTGCGGGGCACATCTAAGCAGTCTTGCTCTCTTCCTACCGGTTCTGCAATCTGTCCCACTCATTACAGTTGTGGGAGCAACTTTTGGCTGGCTCAGGCAGAGGCTCTCAACAGTGGACAGTAGCTGATAGAGGAAAAGCCCTGGCATGGTGCACGCTCTTTGCTATTTTTATTTCACAGCCAAGGACAAAACCTTTCATTTGCAGGCGCAGACTGAGTCACTCTTGCAGCCAAGATTAGCATACAGGAGTCTCAGTTTGCAATCTGGTTGGGGAAGGAGAAGTTTCCAAAATTACTTGTGCTGTGCTAACCCTTGCCCACTTCTCACCTCCCCAAGTTTCAGACACCAGCACCCCTTTTTCTTTAGCATATGTCGTGTGGCCTTCAATTTAGGGACTTTATCATTCTGGCCCTGGCTGCCAGCTGAAATAACCCCCAGTCTGAGGCATCTGCTTTTGCCCGGATAATTACGTGCCTAACATTGTAATTCAGATTTGGCATTGGCATTTCATAATGTTTTCTTTTTTTAATTTGGATTCTTCCAAGGAAGGGGATTAGGGCAATGGGAAAGTGAAGAAAGAAAAATGCAAGCTTTAACTTTTAGGTTTTTTTCTTGGTTGTACTAAGCAAACTGGAGCAGAGGTACCTAGACCCTTGATACTCAAAGTATGGTCCATGGACAAGCAAATTCAGCATCACCTGGGAGCTCATTAGAAGTGCAGAATCTCAGGCTCCACCTAGACATCTTGAATCACAATCTGCATTTTAACAATATTCCCAGGTGAGTCATGCACATTTAAAATTGAAGATGCAGTGCTCCATTCCTAAATGTGTCACATCACTGGAAAGTGTGCTGAGCACAATGTCATGCTCTTGAATGCTTGCTTACTGACCACACGGTTGGTCGAGTCAAATTTAGACAAGTCTCACCTCACCAATTGATAAATCAGCCCTTCCTAAACTTCAGCTACCATTACCATTGCTATAAGCTAGTAAAGAAATGGTGTTTGTTCAGTCATTTTTCATTTGTAAGAGAATCAGCAAAAAAATTATTGCAAAGGGAAGAAATGATAAACTTCAAAATCTGAAAGCAACAACTCATTTTCAAGTGTGGGCAAGCCTAGTGTTGAGGCAAAAGGAAAAAGCATTGGTGTTTGGTCAGGAGAACTGTTTTTTTTTTTTTCCTGGTGGGCCACTAGCCAGCTGGAGGATTCTGTGCCATTCATCTCATCCTTCAGGGTCTCAGTTGCTTTATCTATAAAGAGGGAGAATGAATTCTGGACTTTATGATCTTTATAATCATAACCTGTATAAAATAGCATGGACCTCCACCTTCCCATGCCTCCCTTAATCCCTTTATCATCTACTTTACTTTTCTCCAAAGTGTTTGTCAACATGCTTAGCCTATTGTATATTTATTTGTTTTTCATCTCTCCTCACTAAAATGCAAGCTCCTTGGGGACAGGGACTCTGTATTTTAGTCACTGTGTATATCCAGAACCTGGACTGGTCCCAGGTATGTACAGTAGACTGTTATGTCAGAATCAATTTTTCCCACCAGTAATAATCCATGGGAGAACCATTGAGTATTTTAAAACATAGTTTCCAGAACTTTCCAAACCCAAGGGAAAAGTCAACATTAGTTTTAATTCTTATTTATTTTATCTCAGAGATATCTCTTCATTCATCTCTACCTACCAGCACATTATGTTACTTTCTCCATAAAGTCTGGCTTCCTTTGAACCCTTCCCCATAAATCCGTATGTCATATTTTCTTTAGGTTATTTCACATGACTGATGATGTTTTTAACTTTACTACGTGCAATCATATCCCCTTCCCTTATTTATCACTCTGAGAAACAGATGTTCATCAGGGAGTTCAGTGTTTAAACAAGAAAATGAACTTTTCCTCTACCCACAAAGATCCAAGGAAAACTTGGAATGTCATTTATGGCAAATTAGTAATAACTTCTTTCAAAAAGCCAGATGCAAAGGTTGCAGATCTACAAAATGTTGACTTTTATAGACTTTTCATTTTATACAATGTATAAAAATCAGAAGACTAGCTTGAGACGAATGTTTACAACTATGGAAATTCAGGAATGGCCACAAAAGGAAAAAATTCCACTGTTATGGGGTCATATGTTTTTCTTCATTAGTTCCTCCTGTTTAGATCCTTAGCATTTCTCTCCATCTTCTCTTTAGACACTCAAGCTGCATTTCAGACCTCCCTGATTCCTTGATTGGTCTTCGTCTTTCATTTAAAGAAATGACAAAATCTGATGAAAAATCATGCATATGATCACTTGTCTGGAGCGCATTTCTTAGTGGTGGATCCAATGACTATCAGAGTTGCAAACATATTATTTGGAGGCAATGAGCTCAGACTCTCTTGCTTTGGTAAGAAGCTATGTGAAACAATGGTGGTGAACTATCCACGGCCATTTCTGGCCTCACATTGTCATGCAGTCCACCTCAAGTGTTACTCAGCCCACAGAGCTGCTTCAGAGATGCTACTGCAGATAAGCCCCAATCCTTTTCTTTCTTAGTACTGTCTGATACTTTGTTTTCTTTTCTGTGCTGGAGATCAAACCCAGGGTCACAGATGCTAAGCAAGTGCTCTACCACTGAGGTGCATTCCCAGTCCCATTTTTGAGCAAATCTCTCTGCTTCCAATGGCTCAGTATAAATGTCCATCCCAGAAATTACCCTGATATATGCAGATGTGGCAGCATTGGAAGAAGGTAGGTTGGCCAAGGGCCTACATGAATTCACATGTCACCTTCTATTTCTCTTTGTTGAACAATGCTTCCCATGCTAGGTGCTAGGTTTGTTTCTCTCTCTCTCTCTCTCTCTCTCTCTCTCTCTCTCTCTCTCTCTCTCTCTCGGTGGTGGTGATTACACTTGTGCATGATAGGTAAGCGCTCTACCACTGAGGTACATTCCAGCTCTCTCTTTTTTCTCTTCTTCTTATTCTTAGCTTTTCTTTTTTGGCAGTTGAGCTTTGAGCAGTGATGTGTTTTGTTCCAAAAGAGAGTTGTCAACAGAAAGAGAGTGCACATTACTCATCCAACCTCGGGGCTCTCTTTTTGTAGGCTTCTTCTGCCCACTTACTGCTTCATATGAAAAGACATTTAAATTCAAAACTCACCAAGTCAGAACTGAAATAACATGGGTTTCAGTTCTCTTTATCCATTTTCTCTTCTTAAAAAATTAGAAAGGTTTCATGGAGATGTGCCGTTCACACCAAGCATTGGGGGTGAGGAGTTAGGAGACAGTGCTGGAAGTCACCATGACATGGTTTATCTATTCTTCATAGACCTTTAGAGATGGAAAGAACCAGGAAAAGCTTGGAAAGAACCTAATTCAGTTACATCATTTACAAATGGGAAAATCAAAAGCAGAGATAGTGATCTACCCAAAGTCACTAGCTGACTAGAAGCCAAGAGTAGACCCATGAATATTAGCTGCAGTTACTATTGTGTGCCTGAATTTGGAACCACAAATCCCCAGCAAAATCAGAGAAATGTGCAATAAAAAAAAGACTGAAGCCAGCGGAAGGACCCTGAATCCCCACTTAGATTTGAAGAAGGCAGGATCTAGACTCAAAGCAGTTTTGACAGCACTTTTATGGAGATACTCATGTGATTCCCTACCAACTCTATGCAAGCACAGTTAGAAAGATTTATATTCAACATCTGGAAACATAAAGAATTGAAGTAGTCAGGAGGCTTGGGAACTCATGTGGAGTTCAGTTTCCAGGGTCATCACCACTTGGATGAAGTCCCTTATAACCAGCTGTGAAGGAAGCATCGGTGATGTTACTAAGTGAGGAGGTGTTCCAGTGTCAGGATGTTCAAAACAAGCTAATGTCAGCCATATGTAAGAGTAAAGCAACTGTTGTGAGGGAGTCAAAGGACAACTTTTTTTCTGAGAATGTTTACAATAACTTGTTGATAAGGTGGTTGTAGAGACTGTGATGAAAATACACTAGTAAAAAAACAATTGGTGGGATGAGGTTGTGGCTTAGTGGTAGAACGCTTGCCTAGCCTGTGTGAGCCACTGGGTTCAATCCTCAGCACATAATAAAAAATAAATAAAGATATTGTGTCCATCTTTAACTAAAAAATATTTTTAAAAAATTGGCAAGCAAGACTGAAATACACGTAGAAAAGGTGTATAACAAGACCATCTTGTTTCCCTTGGCTCTTCCAGCAACCAAAGGGTCAGGCCTACATCTTTTATCCATCCAATCAACTGGCCCTGTTTCTCTCTTAAAAATGGATCTTTGGAAACTATACTCTCACAAGAAAACTGAAGGATTCTTCAAGATGAGAAAAGAGAAAGCAAAATAGACTTCAAAGAGCAAAGTCTACAAATATGGAAATCTGTTACTCCATAAATATTTGGTCACATTCTTATAAAAATAACATGGGTAGTCAGTGAGTTCGATCCTCAGCACCACACAAAAATAAAAAAGCATTGTGTCCTCCTACAACTAAAAAAAAATTTTTATTAAAAATAGAGAAAAAAGAATGTGACCAAATATTTATGAATGAAGTTTTCCATATTTTAATTGATACAGAAAATCATAAAGATTGTACATTTTAATGGGGTACCATGTACTATTTTATGTAATATTTGAGTCAGATTATTTAATCAGATTCTTGCTAGATGTAAATCAATTTATACTAAAATACAAAACAAGTAGCAACACCCAAATATTTGTTTGAAAGTTCAGTGCAGTGTATCCTCCCTGGCCAAAAAAAAAATCAAGAGAATAGACCAAACAATAAGTGAACAATGAATTTCTGAAGCATTATGTGTGGCCAACCCTGAAAGAGAAAAGATGGCCTAATTCCCATCCTCTAAAACTAAACATGGGGAAGCAATTAGAAGACAATGCAAGGACGCAACTAAATGGCTGAGTGAACACAACTGAAATTTTACCTGTGGGTCTCAGACTCCTTGAGACTTCCACAGTTATAGCAAGGACTGAGATTCAGTATCAGGAACTTTATTTTCTCAATTCCATGAATGTAATTCCTTAGCTAGAAGATCCTTCCTTTTCTCGTGCAGTTCTGACTTCTAAAACATAGTTTTAATATCTTGCAGGAAGCCATAAAAAGTTCAGGGTAGCAAAAGAAGTGTCACTTCTTTTTAAGTTAGGAACCATAGACATAAGCAATATAAATTCCATGAAAGGCTCAATATTTGAAAAGGAGAGTTTTTAATTCTTTAGGTATTTTTTGGCCTCTTCTGATCACAAAGGTTCAGCTGGTTTTAAATGTAGATTTAGTTAGGAGAGTAAATGGGCAAAGCAGGAAGAATCATCAAAATGTATACAAAAACTTCCTTTCCAGCTCAACTGAGAAGAAAATCTGATATTTTTCTACTGTACTAAACAATTTATTCACATAATACATATACTACATGAAGAATTCAGTAAGAGATATATCTTTACAATGTTTGGGTCTTAATTTTCCAGTTCTGAAATGAGCAAAACATTGTCATATTCATCCCAGAGACAAGAAATACAGTTTAATTGAATTAATACTCACATTTTATGAGACCCCCCCCTGAAATGTTTAGTTATAAATGACCACAAAAATGCAAATGATTAACAGGAAGTAAGAGAGAGCTATGATTGCCTTGCCACCATGACAGCTGAAAGCAGATTTCTCAGTAGATACCTGACTCATGGAAGAAAAGAAAACAGATGCAGGGCCATGAAGCACACCTGTATCCCAGCAACTTAGGAGGCTAAGGCAGGAGGATTGCAAGGCCAGCCTCAGCAATTTTGCTAGGCCCTAAGTAACTTAGTGAGATCCTGTGTCAAAATAAAAAAAAAATAGAAAGGGCTCAGGATTTTGCTCAGTGGCAGAGTGCCCCTGGGTTCAATCCCCAGTACCAAAAGGAAATAAAAAGGAATACATAAATGTGATCTTCTGACCTTCTCCCTAACTTAATCTTAGTAGTAAAAGTAGTATTACCACCCGAGGCTCTTGTTGTGATTCAAATCTAGCATTATCCTAAATAGAAAATGATTGGATTCAGTGAGAGTAGAATGAAGCTTTTTATCCATCCAGTGCTACCATCACCATGTCTGGTGGTCTGGGACACAAAGGTCAATAAAATGCACCTTCAGTCTGCCTCAGAGCTCAAGCATTTTGAAAAGCTTTAAGACAGTGTAGTAAAGGAAAAGAGAAAAAAGATCCTTTAAAATCAGGGGAAAAAATCTAAAAGCACTTTATATTTTCTCATCCTAGGTGAAAGTTTTTCAATCACTCTATTTTATGTTGTCTTTTTAAAAATCACAAGTAGGTATTAGTATTGAGAGCTCTAATAACATACGTTTGTGTATTTAACCTCATACTCTTTTAAAGAGCAAGAACAAATGGATTTAAATCAGTGATATTTGAGCCGAAGCTTT
This sequence comes from Geosciurus inauris, assembly GCA_004024805.1. Lineage (NCBI taxonomy): Eukaryota > Metazoa > Chordata > Mammalia > Rodentia > Sciuridae > Geosciurus > Geosciurus inauris. The sequence continues at coordinate 22,779 of PVHX01018537.1, read as the reverse complement.
GAAATTTATTATATGTTGTTCTGGAAATGATTTTTTTACTCTCTGGAGTTCTTGGTTTTTATTTGCAAGTATTTCTGCCCAGATTACTGCTATTGCTGCTGCTGCTACACAGGAAAAGGAAACACAACCACATGGCCCCAGTCCTCGTCCTACTTGAGAATGGCTGACTGGGCTCCTGGTACAGGCTCCTGCTTCTAGAACACTGTAGACTGGTCAAGCGGGGTCATCACAGTGCTGCAATTTCAAACGCCAAATTTGATGTTTTTTGTTTTGTTTTGTTTTCATTTCAGAGCCAAAGAACAGGCACTAAAACAGATACATTTCTTGCCTGCTATTTTCAACCCTTTCTTTGCCAATCTTTAGAAGACTGTATGGTCAGGCGTTCCTGCTCCATCCGAATACAAAGCAAAACAGCAGTACAAAAGAGTACAAAAGGTTTCACTTCCTTCTCAACCTTTATTGAGCAGAAAAGAGCAATTTGAAAATGCTGTCGCTGGGGGAGTAAAGTCACTTCCTGGTTGCTTTTGTCGAAAGAGCCCCTGCTGCCTGACATGTCTTCAAATAGAATCAAGAAGCACAGTTTATTAAACCTTTCATGAAAACATTTAAATAAAGTTGGGTTTTGATTTAACATCTTTTCTCCAACATTCCAGGGACTCTCACAGCCAAAGGGCTGATTTGGCATTGGTTAAAATATATCCCTACATAAGATATTCAGAGGTGTTTTGAGGATTACACCTGAGGACAAGCTACTTAAATGGTTTCAACGATTCTAAAACATAAAATTAAATAGCATCAGAGTTCACATGGAGTATTCTTAGCAATGATACCACAGCTGGTACAAATAATATATATTAGATTGGTTGCTACTTCAAGAAAAATGCCACAAGCATTCAGAAGGCAGGGAGGTGGTCACAAAATAATAGTCATCAAATTAGAAGTTGATAACACATGATATTTGCTCTCAGATCTTCTTAGCATAATTTGGAATATATATTGGCAACATGAACCCCCAGTCATGTCCACTACCACTCGTCTATTGCTAAATGCAATGGCTTCCTAGTTTTGAAAAAGATAAACCTTGAATGTAATGCTGAGCCTCAGATCAAATAAGGTGTTGTATCCTGTTTTGCTAGTGATGATTAAGAAGAAAGAGAGATGAATGGAATGGGAGAAAATATAGCTGTCAAACGTTGAACGAGCAAGGCGCTCTACAGGAAGTGTGTAGGTGAAACCAGAAACTTAGTTCAGAGGGGAAAACTGCATCTGATTGGCTGATTGCAATTATGCCTTCCTGGGAACAGATGGCCCATTTGTTTTTTCTTCCAATAGACACAGAAATGACAGGCGTAGGTCAGAGAGCTGACTTACTTCTCTTAGAAGCCTTTGGTTTGACTCTTGGTAAACTGGAAGTTGAGTTAACTACATGTGTTGAATTATGAACCAATTCTGTGTCACTCTCGTGCTTCTCTAATATTAGGCAGTCTGTTCAATATTCTTGATTAACTTTTCTGGAACATAAAGAGGCATATGGATGTCAATATGGCTTTGAGCCATGTTAGTCCAAGGGTGTGTTATAGTCTGGGATAGAACTGCAAATCTCTTAAGGCCAGAACCCCTCATTTGCCTGTCTTTTAGAGTGTCTTTTACATAGTAGATATGTGTATGGAATGAATGAAGTGTGCTTGTGGCCATGTACCCCAGCACCTCCAAATAAATACATGTGAATGAATGTGAGAATGAATAAAAATAGGGGTAAATAATGAGCCCATGTAAAGCCCACACAGGCTGTGTCTGTATTTATTTCCACAGTGTCAAACACCTGGATGTTTGGAAACTTACGTGTGTTTGCCTTCATTCTGCAATTTTCTATCATTATTTAATAGTAAGAATGGAAATATTATTTACAGAGATTCTAAGGTTAGGCAAGACACCTTCAAGTCTCTTTGGTTCCACTATCCTCCAAAAACTTCTGAGAACCTCATGCAAAATTTGGTAAGATTTAGATCTGTCACTTTGGATGTTTTCCAAATATCTTGTATGAAATTAAGATTCAAAATATTACTGCATGCTCATGCATTAGCTCTCTTGCTGTCTCTCACCCTTTCTCCCCAATATCTCTCACCTTTTCCATAAAGCTTTAGAACACTTCAGCTCCTTGATTCACTCTGATAAAACTCCACTCCAAAGCCCAAAGCTTTAGCTTTTTCCAGAATTCCAGGGAGACTGAATTACAGGAGGTACTGTACAACCCCTGCTCCCAGGAATTTTCCTTTCCAAGTCTCTGCAGATGCCACCCACAGCCACACCAGGCACTCTGAAGAGGCTTTCTCAGCAGTCAGGCGCTCTGCCCAGCACCAGGCAAGAAGCGTTTCTGGGGAATGAGATGACAATATATGGAGAAGACAAAAGCCTGCTCTGTGCGCATTTCTGCCTGCCCCATTGTTGTGAGCACGAGGCAACTGGGTCGGTGCATTCTCTGCATATCAGGAAGTCTGTAATCAGGGGGAATTGTTTCTTTAAATTTCTAAGGACATGAACAAATTTAGAGTGATGGTTTTTTTGAGGGTCGATTTCTTCCATGGAGGGTTTTGTTTGCTTTTTTCTCTTCCCCTTCATAGAAGAGCTAGTGTAGGCTTTTAACTTGAAACTTGAAAGTAAATAAGAGCTCTTTTTCAGTATAGAAACTACAGGTCCTGGGTTTGATATTTGTATTTCTCCATTTGCTGTCCAGCACTTTATCAAGATCGTCACCAAGTGTTCTTACATGGTGACTTTCTCTATTGGTTTCATATTAACAGAACTTATCTGAAAGTGAGGAAGATGGGAGGGGCTGCCTGGGCAAACTAAATGTTTGTTAAGTGAAAATAATTTTGTGGGTAACACTAAAGGGAAAAAAATCATTTGGTTAAGCAAATCTTTAAGAAGAAGATAATCAAGTCTATGAATTCAGTAACAATAATTAAGCAAGTACTTCTGTTCAGCCCTTAGTTCAACTAATATTTATCTAGTGCAGCTGCTTTCCCATACTCATGTTAAAGCATTGTTTCATGAACTAAGCATTTTGGGGGAGTGTACTGGGGATTGAACCCAGGGGTGCATAACCACTGAGCCATATCCCCAGTCCTTTTTATTTGTTATTTAGAGACCGTCTCACTAAGTTGCTTAAGGCCTTGCTAAGTTGCTGAGACTGGCCTCAAACTTGCAGTCTTCCTGCGCGAGCCATTAGGATTACAGGCATGTGCCACCGTGCCTAACTGAACTAGGATTTTCTTAATCACCACAGGGTGATATAAAGCCAGAGTTCATTTACATTCCAATCTTCCCCAGTCTAGTCTTGCTTTCTTGGACTTCTAGTGATGCTTAATAATATTTTTGTGTTGCATGAACAAAAAGCCTAAATGTACGAAAATGAAATATCTAGCTATTGACCACTTCTCAGTCACTGTGCTCTACCCTTCATAAATATAATTTTATTTAATCCTGGTGCCAGCCCAAAATGGCAGGTAGTAGAATGCTATAATGATGCCAGAATCCCTTCCAGCCTACAGCTAAGAGCACAGAGGCGTGGAGAGGTAAATCCACTTGTGCCATTGCAAGGCCAGAAAGTAGGAGAGTTAAGATCTGAAGCTGGCTCCCTCTCACTGTTTTCTTGCCCATAAGGTGGTGGCCAAAATCCTAAAAGGGTGCCTATAATCTCAGCTCCCTGGTGTTATGCCATGATTATATTGTGTCATATCAGAAATGTGGTAGATGTCACTCCCTTAATTACATCCTACAGTAAGGTGGAAGGGATTTTGAAATGTAATTAAGGTCCCAAATCAGTTGACTGTAAGTAATCAAATAGGAGATTATTCTCTGTGGGCCTGACTTATTCAGTTGGACATCCTTTAAAAGAAGATTTACGTCTTCTCTGAGGAATGGAAACTCTCTCGCCTGCAGAGCTTTAAGAAGCAAACATGAGGGGCTGGAATTGTAGCTCAGTGGTAGAGCGCTTGCCTCACATGCGTGAGTCACTGGGTTCAATCCTCAGCACCACATAAAAATAAATAAAAAATAAAGATATTGCATTCATCTACAACTAAAAAAATATTTAAAAAAAGAAGCAAACATGAGTTCTAGAACATCAAGGAACAGAATTCTGTCAATAACCACTCTAGCATGGAAGAGGATCCCAAGCTTCCGAATAAGAATGCAGCCCCAGCTGACAGATCAACTGCAGCCTCTTGAGACCCTGTGCCAAGGGTACAACTGAGCCATTTGTAGAAACCTACCAAATAAAACTGAGAGGTAATAACTATATTATCTTAAGTCCCTAAGTTTGTGGTAATTTGTTATGTAGCAATAAAAAAGTTAGGTTGATGAGTGTATGCACTGTTGGATAACACAAATGAGACTACTGATGAAAAGTTTGAGCACACCAATATAAATAAATGTATTGTATTTATAAATCATATATTTAAATTACTATACCAAGACATTATCCCAAAATAAAACATTAGGTACATATACAATGTGGAAACAACAAAAGATGGCAGATTCTTAGCCACATTCCCCCCCATCACTGATGATTCTCTTCCCTGCTATAGGGGTCAGAATAAATATTGAAACTTTAATCTTAGTTATCACCTTTCAAACGGACTAAAAAAAGTACAAAATAAAAGGAATAGGCAGGTTTTTTGAGAACCTGACCATAGCATCTTTAAGAGACCATTAATAGAGGGATACATAATCAGCCTTTTCCTGCACCCCCACCAAAGTATGCTTGTTTGGGACACTAGACACTCAAAGGTCACACTCACTCATCGTTTCCTGTTCAGACAAAATCAAAGCTAGATGTCCATCATCCATCAGTCTGTCAGCAAGGGTGTACTGACTACCTACTAGCTACACAGGTCTGCTTTCAAGAAGGGTAGCATACTAGTCCAGAAATTTATGTTATGGCAAAACACAAAATGTGTTTTTTGTTTTGTTTTGTTTTTTGTTTTTTGTGGGTTTTTTTTTTTTTTTGGTACTGGAGATTGAACTCAGGGGCACTCGACCACTGAGCCACATCCCCAGCCCTATTTTGTGTTTTATGTAGAGACAGGGTCTCACTGAGCTACTCATTACCTCGCCGTTGCTGAGGCTGGCTTTGAATTCTCAATTCTCCTGCCTCAGACTCCTGAGCCAGTGGGATTACATGCTGTGCTACTGTGCCTGGCCAGATTTTTCTTTACCCTGCTCATATAGGACACTACATTAGAGATGTCACATGAGAAGCTATGTTTAAGTTCCATGCTAGTTCATTGTCATTGTTGTATGTCCATACATTTCATGCTATGCCTCAGTTCTTCTGAAAATAGTTTCTGTCTATACCAGGAATCAGAAAACTGTTTCTGAAGTGGGTCACATAGTAAATCTTTTCTGTGGTCTCTGCTGCAGCTACTCAATTGTGTCATTCTAGCAAGAAGCAGCCTTAGACAAGCTATAAATGAATGAGTGTGGCTGCATGACAATAAAGCTCTACTTTTGGACATGAAAATTAGAATTTCATATAATTTTAACATGCCAAGAAATAGTATTTTTCTTTTGTTTTCCAGTCTATTAAAAATATAAATACCATTCATAGTTTTCAGTTCAGAAAAAATCAAGTAGCTGACCATATTTGGCCCTTCAACCAGAGTTTGTTCACTCCCAGTTCCTAGACAGATGTTATCAGAGCCAACAAATTAGTTTTGCTCTTTTTTAGAAAGAAAAATTTTATGGATAAAAAAGTAGTAATAGGTATATAGATATATGTGCTAAATTAGCAAAAGATGATCTTATAAGGGCCAGATTCACAAATTAGGTCACATCTTCAAAAAAAGAGACTGATTTGAATTTGATTTATGAAACTTTTTTTATTGTTTGTTTTCAGTACTGGGGATTGGACCCAGGATTGCTCTACCAGTAAGCTGTATTAAAGAGCCCTTTTTATTATTAATTTTGAAACAGGATCTCACTAAGTTGCCCAGGTTGGCCTTGAACTTGCAATCCTCCAGCTTAAGCCTCCCAAGTAGCTGAGTTTACACCAGTCTTTGCTCTTTATGTGCATTTTATTCTGCACAATAAACTCAATTAACCAGGATGCACCTTGTGGTTCCTACAACAGAAGAACCAGGTAGTATATGAACATCACCATAGAGTCCTTTGTACTATTTGACATACGTATATCAGCATTTTGAAAAATAACAGAATCCTGAGATTTAATTGGTGGTAGTCAGTCAAGATAACCAAACTAGAAGTGATCTAGCCATATTTGGACTTCTGTCAACTTAAAGGTAATCACAGGCAAAGTCAAATGGCTATTTTTTTCTGTCTGCATTCATTGCTTTGAACATGAAATATACAGTGTTAGTCTCTGATCCAGCTGACCGTCACATCATATTGACACGTATAAAATAATCAAGTCTAACGTTAAAAGATCTAAAAGATTGTAGTGTTTGCATATTCTTAGAAAAAAGGTTTTTTTTACCCAATGGGAAACATGGCAAGTGGCAATGCCATTTCTCAAAGTCCCAATTCTTGAGCATTAAATTACTATATTATGGTTTTGCCTTTTACAAATATCAAAAGGAAGAAGGAAGGGAGGAAGATGTTGATCACTGTTCTAGAATTAGAAAGAAATATGTTTTCCTAATTTTGTGTTGTCCTAATGAACTGTGAGGGCTTGCACAGTGCTTGGGTACACCATTTTTATGCCATTATATCCATTACTGTATATTATATTGATGGATAATGAAAAATCAGGAGTATCCACTTGGGCAGTCTGGGAAGAATTCATATTAAAGTAAATATAAGCTTTCTGGGGATATTTACATGAGGAATATTATTTTTAGAGCTATTATTTGTTTTAATCCGATAGGCAGAGGGAAGATTAAAACTGAGAAGTAAAATCTATAAGGAAAAAGTACAGATATTAAGACTGGCAAATAGAAAAAGACAGAGGATAGACTGAAGGTCAAGTTCAACTTTCAGACTGTCTTGGCAAAATTCTCATTAATGGGAGTTATTAAGACCTACCTGACCACAATTCTTTAGTTTAACCCAGACTCTACAAGAGACATATACTCTGTTGGTATATGTCCCTATTGTGTTTTCAACTACAGTTTTCTATTTTATTTTTCATCATATTAAAGTGATATAATTATGTGTGTATGTATTCAGCATATAATGTAGATGCATGTATGATGTACAAATGTATATACATACAGACTCACATGTATTTGGGGATATAAAGTAAAAAGGAGAATATATAAACAATAACCAAACCAACCACCCAAAGATAATTAATGCCTTTGGCATTGAAGGAGCAGTGGTATTAGGATTATTTTCATTATTACAATAAAAACTTCAACCTTTTTGAACTGGAAAAGTCAAATAAGCTTACTAACCCAATATCTAACTAGTAAGATTTGGAAATTCTAATCCAAAAAGTTCATGACATGACCTAGGCCACCCAGATTCTCACATATTCAGTGATGATAAGAAATCAGCCTTTTAACTTATAGTCCATACCATAAAGGGAAAAAAATTTCAAGCAACAACTCTTAAACAAGAACCAAAATTTGTCACCATCCCAGGAAGAGCTTCAATTTACAAAATACCAGCTTCCTTGCAAAATGAGACCTAGATACTATAAAGAATGAGTGTAACTGAAGTTTTGTAGCTCTGTAATTACAGAGAGGAATTTTACAAGTATCCCCAGAGGTTCTGACATTGCACTTTAATTTACAATGATTCTTTACTATTAATAGTCAAATGAAAGTTTTAATTATAATCAAGCAGGTCTTCATATAAAAAGGTAGTACTGCTGGCTCACCTTGAACAGAACATGTGCTTTCAATTATTTCCTGGGGCAGAGCTGGCATTTATGCACACTGATTCAAACAGTATACACTTACACAATCTCTCTAGACAAAGTGAGGGCTGAGATGATGACTATGGGATCAATCAGAATTAACAAATTCATGTCAAATCTACAGTCTTGACTTTCACTACATTATACTCTAAACAGCCTGCCATATCTAATTACAAATGGAAGACAGGTCTTTACTGTTAACAGTTGATCTGTGGAATCAAAGGATCTGAGGAATATTGAATTATGAAAACAAATCTATGTCAAACACCTAGAAATTGATTAAAAGATGTTATCTTTTTGTTGTCATTTAGCCTCTTTAAATAAACTTTACATTGTAATAACTTCATATTCACCAAAAAAATTTAAAGACAGAGTTCCCAATTATCCCTTACCTATTTCCCACATTAACATCTTACATTAGCATGGTACATTTTTCATAACTAAGAAACCCACAATGGTACATTATTATTAACAAAACTTAAGACTTGATTCCAATTTCACCAGTTTTTCCAATAAGTGTTGTCTTTCTGTGCCAGAATTCCTAGGATATCACATTGTATTTAGTCACCATATCTCTTTAGTCTCCACAATTTCTTGTCTATCTTTTTTTTTCCATGCCTTTGACAATTTCCGTAGTATCAGGGGTTTTATAAAATGTCCCTCAAATTCAGAAATGCCTGATTTTTTTTCTCACTAAACCAGGGATGTGTTTGGTTTTTGGAAAGGGTGAAGTGCCCTTCTTCTCAAAACATATATCAGAGGGTACATGACGACTACATGACATTGCTGGTGATGTTACATTTCATCACTTAATTAAAAGGGTGTCTGCCAAGATTCTCCACTCTGATGTTACAATTTGTCCCTTACATTTCCATAGTCAATTCTTTGGAAGGGAGTCACTAAGTCTAGTTTATACTGGAGTGTGTGTCAAAAGAATGAATCTCTCCCTGTTGGAGGAGAGAATGTCTAAATACATTATTTGCCTGCTGAGAGAGAAGACCTTTCAAGATGAGGGAAACCAAGTCTTGTCTAGTTGGGCATTTGAATAAGAGAAAGGAAAGGACACTTGTATATTTGTAAGCATTAGCCAATTTTGTTTCCTAAACAATGTCATTTATTGTAAAGACTGATTTTCTTTAAAAAAATAATTGTGATGGTATTTTAGTTATGTCTTTACATTCCTTGTTTTAAGTTATTTTAAGTGATGATATTTTGCATTCTACGTCAGTAGAGGGGTTAAGTCTTCAAAAAGAACTTGGAAGAAGCTGGGTGCAGTGGCACACACCTGTAATCCCACCACTTTGGGAGGCTGAGACAGGAGAATTGCGAGTTCAAAGCCAGCCTCAGCAATGGTGAGGCACTAAGCAACTCAGTGAGACCGTGTCTCTACATAAAACACAAAATAGGGCTGGGGATGTGGCTCAGTGGTTGAGTGCCCCTGAGTTCATAAAACACAAAATAGGGCTGGGGATGTGGCTCAGTGGTTGAGTGCCCCTGATTTCAATCCTCAGTACCATGAATAAATAAATAAATAAAGGAACTTGGAAGAGATGCTTGGCAAGCCCTAAAGTATTGCCACCATAACAGAACAGATGTGATTAACGTCAAGAACAGGCAGTGATAAGCTTTGAGTATTTATTACCTTTCCTTTTAATATAATTTGTTTCTGTGTAAGCTTATGTATATATTTATATGTAGGTATATACAAATATACATATGTCTTTATCTCTATATATTTGTGTTTGTGTGTGTGTGGTGCTGGGAATCAAGCCCAGGACCTAGCACATACCATGCAAACATTCTTCCATTGAGCTAAACCCTAGCTCAGCTTATATAATTTTTAGAAGTGACTGTTTAACAACCAACCCTCAAATTTCTGAAATATTTCACAAGCCGCTCTTGTCATTAACATCATTCATTATTAGAGTACAACTGGGGTGATTTGCATAAAACTGTTAATGGTTTCTTCTGGAAAATGAGTTGGGAGGTCAGAGGAATTATTTTCCTTTAGTCCATTTTACATTGTTTATTTTAAATAAACAAGTATACATTATCCTTACAACAAACATTTAAAGTTTAAGAATACTATAAGAAAAAGATGACTTATAATACCAATTGTGTGGGGAGAGAGGAAATTAAAATACATATTTATTTTTGCATTTATTGGAGGTTAAACAAGAAACTAATAAAAAGCATTACCTAAAAAAAGCAAGGGAAATCAGGTGAATGAGAATGTACCTTTCATATTCTTTTGAGGTTTGGACTGTTATTGAATGAGGCCCATTTTGCCTACCACATAGCATGTCTATCACTAATGTGACAAATTTTGTCAAAGAAAGTTTATTCATGAGTCACCAGTCATGAAAAGGGTCCAAATCTCAAATCTACCTCCCTTAGGGCAAAGTTTAGAGAGATTTATGGAATAAAGAAACAGGGTAATCTGAGGTATGGGGAAAGGCAATTGGAGGCAGGAAAAGTGAAATAATGAGTGGTTTTTCTATTTCATGGCTCTTTGTAGGGTATATGTTCATAAAGTGGTGGTGTTAGCATGATCCCAGGGGGAAGTTTTGTGCCCTCTCACATCAAAATGTCACCCATGGACACCTATACAGGCCCAAATGAAGAGCCAGAAGTTTCAACTGGTTTGAGATGGACAAAAGAAGACTCCAATTTCTGAAAAACAACTGAAATAATCATTACCGTAGGGACCAGACATCAGAGGTGCTATCAATAGCAAAGCTAACTGGGAGTATACTATTTAGCTACATGACCTCCAAAATTGATGATAAAATCAAGTAACTAAAAGCAAGCAAGCAAAGCTAGAGGGTATATTCAGATTTTCCCTTGGTTTCAGAACTATATATATGTATTATGATTCAAAATTTTTTTTCATAATTAAAAATTCTCTTAAAAGATCAGGGCTGAGGATGTAGCTCACTGGGAGAGCATGTGTGAGGCCCTGGTTTCCACTGCCAGTACTGCAGGAGAGAGGGAGAGAGAGCAGATGATAGCCCTGCAGAAGGAATCTAGAAGAAAGTTTTTATTATTATTAACATTATTATTATTATTATTATTACATATTGTAGACTCTTCCTCTTTTGAGGACAGTCTCTATTGAAATAGATTTTTTTCCTGGTTTCCATAACAAATTCATGGTCAGGGTGTCTTTAAAACAACTTTAGAGGTGAGTCATTATTCAGGTATGTGGCCCTGTTAGCACTGGCCCCAAGAAGTAGATAATATAAGGCAATTGTTATAAGCAAACAGCAGTATTTGGATGAAGACATTTTTTCCAGGTAGTAAATGGAAGAGGGCCAGGCGTCCTTGAAGCTCTCTGCCTTTTAATTCCTATCTTAAACTAGAGCTGGGAAGGTGTGTTTGATCCATAGAACAAGTGGTGTTTGCTTGAGGCTTGCTGAAACACAGGCACTTGACCGAAGACAAACGCACAATTCTGAAAGTCCCTTCTTGATTCTCAGAGACAGAGCAGAAGCCTTTTTCCTGTGGCACATTTGCAAAAATAACCCCGCTGAAGGCCACGCCTGATTACTCCAGTTGTGTTTATATTTCTTTCATAATGCAAACATTCATTATCTAGCAGGAACCCGAGGAGGATCTGCCTCTACCAACCCCCAACAGTTCAGATCTTTGCTGGAACCTCAATTTCTCTACCAGATCATGGTAGACAAGCAATTTCTCTACCAGATCATGGAAGCTAAATAATATTTGTGGTTGATCAAAACTTAGTTCAAGATCCAGTGTGAACTGAATGTGCATGCTTTACACATATGTATCTATATTCTTTTTCTAAATTCACAACCATAACATGTGAGACTGTTCGTTGAAAATAAACCCCAATCTGTGTTGAAGATTAAAATGACAGCACAAGCCAGCATCTTGAGAAAGACATTGAAAATATTCCTTGTGACATGGTACCACTATAATGTTGAGTCCTCCAGTAGAACAAATCCACAGGCCTATATAAGCTACTTTTATTTTTATTATCATTAGTATATAATTTTGTGGGGTTGGTGCTGAGGACTGAATTAAGGCCTCATCCATATTAAATACAAACTCACACCACTGAGTTATGCTCCCAGCCCCAACCTATACATTTCGAAATTGCTTTTTATTTTTTTGGTGCTGAGGATTGAACCCAGGAGTACTTAACCATTGAGCCACATCTCCAGCCCTTTTTTATATTTTATTTAGAGATAGGGTCTCACTAAGTTGCTGAGGATGGCTTTGAACTTGCAATCCTCCTGCCTTAGCTTCCTGAGCCACTGGGATTACAGGTGTGCACCACCATGCCTGAGCCTGAAACTGCATTTTCATTGGTTAAAACATATGACATATGAAAATTGTAAGTCATGTTAGAAGAAATTATAGAATCAGAAAATGACTTTTTTGTCTGATATCATAGAAATAATTGCTTCCAGCAAGAATCATCAATAAATGTTTTGTGTAAGTTTAAGAAAGAATGGCCTTAAATCTCAAATCTTTTCACATGGGTTTACTAATTACAAAGGGGAAAATGATAGGTGTACCATGCAGAAACCTGGTGGCAACCACTCAGACAAGTGACCAAAGTTATCATTGATAAATGGACAAATTGACATCATGTGTCTATTGATGTGAAGCACCCAGAAGGATCTAGCCTCTTTTACTAGTTTTTCTACCCACAATTACCTGGCTCTAATCATGAAAAAACATTGAGCAAAGTGAAAGTGAGAGAAATTCTATTGGTTGGTCCATATTCTTCAAAAATGTGAATGTATTAAAAAGCAAAGAACGGGGCTGGGGTCATAGCGCAGTGGTAGAGCACTTGCCTAGCATATGTAAGGCACTGGGTTTGATTCTCAGCATGACGTATAAATAAAAATTCAATGACATATTCATTGACAACTAAAAAATATTTTTTAAAAAAGCAAAGAACAGCTAATGGATTGTTCCAAATTAAAGTGACATGATAATTAAATGCAACATATGATCCTGCATTGGATCCCAGATGAGGAGGAAGAAAAGTGCTCAGGCCTGTAATCCCAGCTACTCAGGAGGCTGAAGTAGGAGGATCACAACTTCAACTTAGAGAGACCCTGTTTCAAGATACAAAATTAAAAAAGCTGGCAATGTAGATCAGTAATAGAGTACACATGGGTTCTAGCCCTAATGCCTCAAAAAAAAAAACAAAACAAAAAACAACTGGCAAAATTTAAATATGGACTTCATATTAAATAATAATAATTTGCTGATGTTAAAATTCCTGCATTTAGGGGCTGGGGTTGTGGCTCAGTGGTAGAGCACTTGCCTAGCATGTGTGAGGCACTGGGTTCGATTCTTAGCACCACATATAAATAAAATAAAGGTCTATAAACAACCATAAAAATATTTTTTAAAAATTCCTGCATTTAATCATTACTCTGTGCTTATGTAAGAGAATGTCCTTGTTCTCAGGAAATGTAAGCTGTGGTATTTTAAAGGGGTTCAGGGAAAAAAGAAGAAGGCAATAAAGTAAATGTAAAATGTTGATTTTCAGTGAATCAAAGTGAAGGGTGTAGGAAATTAATTTGACTCTTCTAGAAACTCATCTGTAAATTTGAAGTTATTTTTTCAAAGTTAGTAAAATGAGTCACATAAAGACTTCTTGTGAGTGAATAAAATGCTCTCCATCCTTTGGAAGGTGGGCCATATAATGGAAGGCTGCGGGTTGTGGCAGGAGTAAGCAGCTGTCTGGTTTCCCATGTTGCAAGGATACAAGGAAGTGAAGCTCAGGAGTGAAAACAATATTCAGAAATTAAAGAAGTGTCCTCCAGCCAGGTGCAGTGACTCATGTCTGTAATCCCAGCTCCTGGGGAGGCTGAGGCAGGAGGATTACAAGTTTGAAGCCAGCCTCAGTAACTAAGCGAGACCCTCTCTCAAAATAAAAATTTAAAAAAAAAAAACAAAAAAGGCTGGGGATGTGGCTCAGTGGTTAAGTGCCCCTGGGTTCAATCTCTGATACCAGAAAGAAAAAAAAACTGTCCTCCAGTGTGTATAGTAAGGCCCAGCACCAAAGGAGGTCAGGGACAGACCAGATATGGAGATTAACAACACTTTGCATGTAAGAGAGTAAAAGCAGTCAGAGGCACTGATAGAACAAGAATAGTCAGACAAATGAGAATAACAAGTGATGAGAAAGGAAGGAGATTAAAAAAGTTGGGTGTGGTCAGCATTGTCAAAACTACTAAGGGGGAAGGTAAGGGGAGAAGTTAGTGTACTTATCTGAGAACTAAGATGTCATTGCAATAATAAGGCCATATAATGGGCATCTATAATGTACTTATTTCCTTCAGTCCTCATAGCAATCCCATGTGTTATGGGTACCCCTTTCCCACTTTGCAGATGAAAAATTGAAGCTCATAGCAGTTATGAAGCTTCTGCAAAGTGCTGGAGCTCATAGAGAGCCAACCAGGAAAAAGTGACAAATTTAGAGGTGACAGTATGAGAAAGCCTATCCCATTTTGTCTGTTAGCAGTTGGGAGCCTGGGCGAAAGAATAGAAAATGGGCTCTTGGAGTAGATGCCGATACTGGGGTATAAAGGACAATTGCAGTAGTGCCTAGGCAGAGAGGGGATAAAGTCTACCTGAACTGATTGATTAGGAGGGAATCTAGACACAGAATAGAAAAAAGGCCCCAAGGAGTCCAAAGGTTGGGAAATGGAAGTCATGATATATGTGAATCTGACTCACATTGAGAGAAGCATTTTACATCACAGATCAGTAAACACACACTCTCACACACACCTCTACTCTCTCACACATAAATAACTCAAACAGAAGTTTGATTCAACAATTCTTACCCTTACCATGGACAGGAGTCTGGTAATTCCTGTTCTATTTCTTTTTAGTGATTTGTTTTGTCTTGTTCATTTTTTTATTCTCTTGTTTTTAATGCTGTTGAGATCAACTATAATTGATTTCCTGAGACAGGGCCTGTGGTTTGAAAACCATGTTCTAGGGTGTGGCCTGAAGCTGGTAGAGTGGGGGAACAACTTAAAATGGTAGTCAGCTGGCTGCTTTGGATACATCTGCTTCAGGGATCTTTTCTTAACTAAGTCTGGGCCTGTGACCCAAGCTCTAATTCACTCTCATGCCCTAATGAGACCCTATTTGGAACACTTGTGGTACAAAGAATGGTGGCAGAGGGCAGTCACAACTGGCCTTGGCCAAACCTAATGCCTAAGAAATTCTAGTAATATATAGACGTCAACATACATAGGTGTCAAGCCAGGCGTGGTGGCACACGCCTGTAATCCCAGCACTTAGGAAGGCTGAGACAGGAGAATCGCGAGTTCAAAACCAGCCTCAGCAAGGGCAAGGCACTAAGCAACTCAGTGAGACCCTGTCTCTACAGAAAACACAAAATAGAGCTGGAGATGTGGCTCAGTGGTCGAGTGCCCCTGAGTTGAATCCCTGGTACCAAGAAGAAAAAAACATACATAGGTGTCAGCCTCCAGGAGAGGAGAAAATAAAATAAATTCTAGCTGTTTCAAAGGAATATGGTAAAAAATTTCAGTCTCCTTCTTTGAGACAAGTGGTTCTTAAATTCTATGTCAAATTCAATTGACTTTTTCTCTTTCTAGTCTGAAGAATTCATTCTTTGAAATATGAAGACCTAAGTAGATTTCCATTTTGCTATCCATCTCTTCTACTGGAAAATTTTATGACTTATAGTAGAAAAGATGCCCTGATAGGATGAAGTTCAAAAGAGTAGCTGCCAATATTTGTTCTTGATGCATGCATGTATTTGTGCATTTCGGTTATAAAACAGAGCTTATAAAATGCTTATTTTAAGACAGGCGCAGTGGTGCATGCTTGTAATCCCAGCACTTTGGGAGGCTGAGACAGGAGAATCGTGAGTTCAAAGCCAGCCTCAGCAATGGGGAGGCGCTAAGCAACTCAGTGAGATCCTGTCTCTACATAAAACACAAAATAGGGCTGAGGATGTGGCTCAGTGGTCGAGTGCCCCTGAGTTCAATCCCCAGTGCCAAAAATTTTTTTTAAAAGCTTATTTTAAAAAGTCAGTGGAACTTTAGAGGCATACCTTAGCTATATATGTACAGCCTTGAGAATTTATATTTTTATATATGAATTCACAGTATTCTCACCTTCTGAGCTCAAATTTCCAATAATTTTGACATTACAAATTCAGGGTTATATATTACAACATTTTCTTCAAAAAATCCAATGTATATATTTTTCTTGCTTTCGTTTTTGATTTTGAGATTGTCATTTTCAACTATTTAAAATATATCCTTTTTTTCAGATGGTAATTTTTTACTGTTAGAGGATATTTCAAATTACTGTACCAGCACAATTGATTTCTTCTATGACCACCTGTGACATACATCTATGTAATCACAGGAAACATATGACCAAGCACCTTTGGTGTTGCTTGTATTCCCTACCCCTTTGTCTCCCAAGTTTTTCCACATTCATCCTTAAATCATGGAGTAATTTTCTGATTACTGTGGAAAAATGTCAATTATCTTCTCTCCTTCCACAAACCCACTTGTCCAGTAAAATGTGCCTGCTCATAATCTTGATCACCAGTTGACCACTTCAACCAGCACTGGGCCCCCCTCCCGCATACACACACATAAAAGTAAGTTCATACCAAATCCCTGTGAATATTAACTTATTTGAAAAAGAGTTTTGTTTTGTGGGTGTAATAAGTTAAAGAGCTTGAGATGAGAGCATCCTGGGTTATGTAGGTAGGCTCTAAATGCAACACAAAGTACCCTTGTAAGAGACAGAAGAGGAGAAGACAGAAAAGGCCGTGGAAGCAGACATTGAAGATTTGTGGCCACAAGCCAAGGAATACCTGGAGCTACCTGAAACTGGAAGAAACGAGAAAGGATTCTCCTCTAGATCCTTTGGAGGGAGTGTGACACTGCTGACAGCTTAATACCATGCTTTGGGTCTCCAGAACTGTGAGAGTGTAAATTTCTATTGCCATAAGCTCCTAAGATTGTGGTCATTTGTTCCAGCAGCCTTAGGAACCTAATACATGACAGAAGACCAGCTATTAATATACAAACCTAGAAAAAGGCACTTCTGGCCTCAGAGATCCCACCCAAAATAAGGCAATTTGAACCACTTCAAATATATTAGCTCTCTGTCTGTGTCAGTCTAAAAATGGTAGTAAGTGAACATGCAAAGTGTTTTTAATGTAGAGACATTACAAGCTCATCTTATTGACTAAGCCAAGAAATCCCAATATAAGCAAGATTTATGAGCTTCTGATAGCAGCTTACTGTAACACTAATGATCTTAATCTGCTTTTTGATGACAAGTATGAGCTGTTTCTTCCTTGCCCTACCTCCGCATGGCTACACTGCTGAACAGAAAATGCCTACAAGCTGCTTCGTGAGGACTAAAGGATTTCAGCTCTGATATCTCCTAATTGCCTAAGGGCAATGTTACATCTCCTTATCCAGGTGCAGCAGCCCTTCACAGTCTGGTTCCAGTTCATTTCTAGCCCAGTATCTTACCTGGCAAAAATAGAAGCTGAGTGAACAGTGGCTGGGTGAGTGAACAGAGGCAAGGCTTATGCTGAACATGGCTGTTCACCCACATACGTGTGCCTCTCACATCACACTAAGACCAGACCCAGGGCTTATTTCTGTCCCTAGCAAGTAGGAAAGAGCCAGGCACACAGTAGGTCTGCAATAAATGTTTCTGAAATGAAGAATGACTCTTTCCATCCTCCAAGCAAGTCATTGTTTTTTTAATGGTGCATTATAGTTGTACAAGTTGTACATAATGGTGGGATTTGTTGTTACATATTTGTACATGCACCTAAATATAGCTATAATTTGGCCAATATCATTCCTCCATGTTTCCCCTTTCCCTTGCAAGTCATTGTTTTAAATAAAACCAACCACATGGTGTCTGACACACACACATATTTCAGGTGTGTGTGTGTGTGTGTGTGTGTATCTTGCAAAATATTTGTTTCTAAATTGAGAAAAACACTATCATAAAGTCTCTGTGTAGTCAAAGGCACTTACAGAGCTCAATGTGGTAAAGGGGAAAAACATAATTTCCTGTGGCTTGACAGTAATGTGACAGGAATAGTTCCCACTGCTTTGAATAGATCATGCACATAGTTTGTCCCTCTCCATTGACACATCAAGCCATTTAATCCTAATGAACAAATGTGACCCTCACTCAGCAGGTGCTATATTTAGGGATAACTTCATGTGGTCCTGAGTTTGCTAGGTTCTCTGAGGGATTTCAAAATTGAGCAACCATTTGTGCTCCCAGCAATCTTATGGTCGAACAGGAGAGAGAAGGTGGGGAGAAGGTGAACAGGGGAAAGGTGAAGATTGAGAAATAAGTGTTTTTCCTGGAAATTCAACATCTAAATCACAAAATCCTAACAAATGATAGCTTTTAAAATGCTACCAGTCCAGTTCATTCCTGAACCATCGGCATTCCTCAGAAAGGATTGCGAAAAGATAACAGGCAAGTGTTATTTCCAATCTTTCAATGGTGATTAAATATTTTATTTCATTGTGAAGGATCAGTTGATTTCCATCTCAGTTCACTCCCTATTGAGCTTTGGGGGAGGGGTCAATGTAATCATTATTGATACATGTGGGAAAATGTCCAAACTAAAACAAAGCAAAGGTCTTAAAATTCATTGAAAAATTCAAACCCCTTAGGTTCATCGTGTATCCTAAACATGGAAAGGAATAACTTCTTAGCATTTTCCACTTCAGAGTTAGATGGAAAGCAAGGCTCACTGGCACATACCTGTAATCTCAGCTACATAGGAGGCTGAGGCAGGAGGATTGCAAATTCAAGGTCAGCCTGGACAACATAGCAAGACCCTGTCTCAAAATAAGAAATAAAGGGCTGGGATTGTAGCTCAGTGGTAAAGTGCTTGCCTTGCATGCATGAGGCACTGGGTTTGATCCTCAGCACCACATAAAAATAAATAAATAAAGATATTGTGCCCTTCTAACATTAAAAAAATATATATATATTTTTTAAAAAGAAATAAAAAGGGCTGGGGGTATAGCTCTCAGTGGTAGAGCACCCTGAGTACCATCCCCAGTACTCCCCCCAAAAAAGGATTGAGATGGAAAGGACATTTTCTAACTAATGTAAGACACACAAAAGCCAGGGACTATGTCTTATTTGTATCTATCTGTGGCAAATAAAATACCTGGCATGTACTAGACAATCAATAAACATTGGCAGAGTAAACTAATGATCCAGTGCTCTAGCTTAATAATATGAGAATATATAGTTTGCTGTAAGTACTGATTCAAATCAGCACAACCAAGGACAGTGGCAAGTTAGTGTTCAAACCTCTTTATTTTAAAAAAATATATTTCAAATTGTGCTCCATAGAATGATAGCCACATGTTAAAAGGCACCCCAAAACAAGCATGTTAAATGAAGTCTTCATCAGTCAAGGGCAAAGAGTATGTATAAAGCTTTCATATGTGTCCATTATTGTGAGAAGCACTTTTGGACATGGAACAATATATCATGTATGTCCCCAGTGCATAGGGCACACACAACAAAAGCCTCAGAAGCCAGGAGTAGGGATGGCAATCGCAAAACAATATAACTAGAGAGATAAAACACCGTACAAATATCAAGGAAAATATAAATCAAATATGTACAGATCTTAGAAACATGTTTTCTTCTTGGCTTACTTCTTCCTACATCTGTGCCTTAAATTTATAATTTAGCCCTTTCTTGTTACATGCAAATAAAATATAGTTGAATCTCAAGTTGACATTTAATTCTCTTAGACTGCATTGTAAGCCACTGTTAAAAATGTAATTTTTATTAAAAAGTGAGCATTTGGGGGAGTGGTGATGGGGGCATTTTTTTATGTTCTTGCTAAGCTAGAGAAGGCTACCAGGGTAAATAAAGCATTAAGTGCCTTTAACATTATTAAACAATGTTCTAAGTTTACATTCCTGAACTAAGAGAGGCTCAAAAATCTTTTAGTTTTGATTTTTGGTGTTGAAATACGACTTCCAAGATGGAGGATTCTTCCTAGTCAGCATGAAAGTTGGCCGCATACATTTAGAAATAATAAAAATTTATTTTATTTTTGTGTTTTGAGGAATTAGATGCTTTTGTGGGGAACTAAATAGATCTCCCTCATACATTTAAAGGCAACAATACCTAACTGATTATAAGGGATGTAAGAGTTCCGGTAGAGCTGAGAGGCAGCCTGATGTTTGCAAGGGTTTTCATGCCTGCCTGCCAACTCCCCCCCACTGCCCCCATGCACACTGAATCGTTGCACACACAGCCCAAAAGCTGTGTTGTTCTGAAAGAATAAAAAAGCTTTAAGATTCCAGCCACTGAAAGACCGAAATTCACTGTTGTAATGGTTGACAATCTGTGAGATTTAAAAATGAAGACGGCTCTGTCCCAAGGCTGGTTTTAGTAAGCCTCTTGTTATTTTCTTTTGTTTTGTCTTTATCAATTCAAAATTTGCAGAAGTCCCAGACAAAACTGTGTGACCTTCAGCTCTTCCTTAAGTTCCTTTGGCCTGTTTCTTCCAGAGTGGAAGATGCAGTAGAGAGGGTCTCCAACTGGAAGATTCTCTCATTAATGATAAACTTAATATCCCCTTTGTATCTGTGAAAAAATACTGTCAACCCCCAGTTTTCAACTAGCAGGAGCATAAATTCCCACACTGATTCATAAATATCCCCATCCCTTCTGGGAAGATTCTCCCTTGAGAAGAATAAAGAATCTCCCATCACATTAAAAACAACAAACAGGCTCTCCTATCCCCCTACAGCAGTTAACTCCAACAGTCGATGTCACAGGCAGACAAGGCTGAATTTTACCGGTCTCTCACACCAAGCAGCCAACATTCAGTCATTACTGGATTTCTAATTTTACTTTTTGCTTGCAGTTTTAGTTTTGTCCTCCCAGGAGAGAAAGGTCCTCTCTTTCATAACTTGATCTCCTGAGTCATTCCTTTCTCTGAATGCTTTTTAAACTGAGGAACACTGGAATTATATTAATTTCTCAAAATCTTTTTTTTCATCTTTGCACTGTTTGAAAAATGCATGCAACAAAAACCTCCTGGGTCTGTCTGTGGCTTGTGCATTTTCATTGGACCTATATTCTGCCTTGTAGGTAAGAAAAGAAACTGCAAGTTTACAGGGCCAGCTTCACCTCCCTCCTTCAGCTGGCTGGGCCCTCTAGGTTGGCAACAGCCCTATCCGTTCCCTCCCTTGCAACACAGATAAAGGTTTCTAGCTGATGGTCTACTTGATTGTCTAAACCACAGGTACATGGTTTCCTGTGCATTTCTCAAAAGAAGTGTTGAGCAAAGGAAATGAACTTCAACCAATTTAATAATGATCAAGAATTTGCCCCTCCTCCACTTCCAAAAGCGTATTTTCCCAAGTCAGCTTTTAGGGATAAAAGGTTTACCTTCTTTGACATTTGCATTGTACATTTTAGCTTTGCTAATACTGAGTGAACTATTTTTTTGGTATGGGGATCAAACTCCGGGTGCTTTACTACTGAGCTCTATCCCCAGCCCTTTTCATTTTTTGGAGATAGAGTCTCACCAAGTTCCTGAAGCTGCCTTCAAGCCTGCAATCCTGCCTCAGCCTCCCAAGTTGGGATCACAGGCATGCATCACCGTGCCTACCTACCATAGTTCTTAATATTGTTTTGGTTTAATAAAATTGCTTTAAAATAAATCTGCACCTTTCCTTACAGAACCCAGGAACTCATTAAGGAGGTTCAAGAACATATCTTGTACCATTAAAAAATGTATTCCTCATTTTCTTCTCCCTGCACGTTGTGGCTTGGTGCAAATCAGGTCTTTGCTTTTCCTCATCAGTTAAAATACTGTATTTAAGATGTTTGAGAAATTATTCAGGTCTCAAAAAAGGGGAAGACCTTGGCATCAGTCAATTCCTGCTGAATGTAATCTTAGCACAAATATCATGTGTGTTCTGCTTATGTTAACCCAAACATTTATTACTCAAACCAAAAGACTGCAATAGCTTGAAGTCATTAATGGTTAATGCACTCATTTCGTAAAAGCAACTTTAAATATTGGCTTCTAGTCTATATTAGACAATGAAGAAGCACGTCCCAAATTTACTTTTAAAGCAGCTATTAAAACCCATGTTTTACTCATTTTACCTAGTTGCTTAAATAGAAATTTGCTCAATGCTAATTGGTTAAATAACCAAGTTCATTTTGATACCTGAGGATGTGCTGTAAAATTATCACCATCTTCTCAAGCCTAGGAATAAATTCAGGGTTGGCTTATTGAAGCCTATAAATGTTACAAACTGCATAAATACTGCCAAGGATGCCCTCAAACTCCTGGGCTGAAGTGACCTTCTTGCTTCCCATTCCCAAGTTGCAAGGACTATGAGTATACCACCTTGCCCGACTTGCAAATAAACTTTTATTAAAGCTTTCATGTAACTCATAATAGGAATTTAATCAGCCAGAGAAAATGTTCTTCATTACCTAGTATACACAAGGCATTTCATGGTCCTGGGTGAAAACTATGTTTCTATGCTGTGAGGGAATTTACCAAATCAGCAGATATTCGTCACTTCTCAGACGCAGACCCCTTTGCAAAGGTTTCTTAAGCTATTAAACCGCTCTGTCCAGACACCAAACAAGCCACACAAGCCACGTTTTAAAACTTTTTATTTGCATATTAAAAAAATTGTGCATTCCAATAATTAAAATCATTTGAACAAAAAAATGGCACTCTGATTAAACTGCATTTTACAGCCTGCATGACACCTTGGAACAGCTTGGATCTTACTAGATTTCACCATCCTCCCACCCAACTTCTTCCTTCACCAACATGCAAGTTCTTTTCTTTC
>PVHX01018536.1:0-36707 GCA_004024805.1 Geosciurus inauris | reverse complement strand
GGTACTGGGGATTGAACTCAGGGGCACTCGACCACTGAGCCACATCCCCAGCCCTATTTTGTGTTTTATGTAGAGACAGGGTCTCACTGAGTTGCTTAGTGCCTCGCCATTGCTGAGGCTGGCTTTGAACTCGCGATTCTCCTGTCTCAGCCTCCCTAAGTGCTGGGATTACAGGCTTGAGCCACCGCGCCCGGCTCTGGCTCTGTCTTAAAGGGACCTTGCCTAAGGCTGGCATTGAGTGAGGGATTCACATGGGTGAGAAGGACCCCAGGCTGGTTCCAGTTCCCACTGCACTCCTGCTGCAGCAGGGTGCTGGATGTCCCCAGAGTCCCATACTAACACTGTGAGCCAAGTACATCCTCCCTCTTCACAGGTTAACTATCTCGGGAATTTTGTCACAGTAACTGGAAACTGACTAATACAGTATCCTTTCTCAGGAAGCAAGGCAACGCTTGAGAAAGAGCATGAGGTAGCGCCTTTCAAAGGCAGCACTCAGTGGCCTCACCCTGTGCCCAGTAGTCCCGTGTATTCAGGGAAGAGCAGGGAGCCCCCCGCATCTTTTGTCCATCCTTTTGGATATCAGGGTACTTCTCACTAATGGCCCTCACGGACAGGCCTCTTGGCATGTTTTGTCCAGGAACTGCCACCAAAGCAGTGTCTAATGGGCGGAGCACGTGAATGGCTGAAGGCCACTGCCAGGGTGTGGGTTCGTGTGAGGCAGCAGAACCAAGGTGCCCTAGCAGGAACGCGCACACGTGAGGGTTGTGCACACGACCCCAGCAGGGCAGAAAGTGCACAGGTTCCCTGGGAGCTGTTCCCAAGCCCGCCTTCTGGGTGGCAGGGAGGGCCCTCAGTGAGGCAGAAGACACTTCGGCTGGGTTTGCACTTTTATTGGTATGTCTGCGTCTGCCGCTGGCAGGCCTCCTGGGGGTGTGGCCCGGCGGAGCGACCACACACGGCTTCTGCAGGGCAGGCGCTCAGCGCACCTGGGCCAGGTTGTGCCTCTTGTACAGCAGCGCCCTCCGCTTCTCGCGCTCGCGCACGAAGGCGCGCAGCCGGCTGGTGGGGAAGGTCACTGGCGCGGGCCGGGAGGCTGCTGGGCCCTCCTCGGTCAACCAGGGACACTGCAGGCAGCTGGAGGCGCAAGGCCGTCCCCTGGAGCAGAGGGAGGGTCGGTGAGCCAGCGGAGGGGGGCGGGAGGGGGCGCGGGGCGGGGCGGGGCGGCGGGGCTCGTACCAGGGTTGGGCGCACAGCGCGCTGCGCAGGAAGGCCACCGCGCCACCCGACAGCCCGGCGTAGCAGCGGCTCAGCCGGATGAGTCCCTTGCGCAGGCCCTTCTGCAGGTCGCGGGTGCCTTCGCTGCTCACCGGGTACTCAGCGCTCAGCCTGAGAGGGCAGGAAGCACAGGGAGCTCTCAGTTACCCTTGATGGATTTGGGTGCAGGGACTCCAAGGTCACCGTGAAGGATGGTGGGGCACAAGGACTCTGAGGTCACATCTGGATGGCTCCGTGGGGATTCCCAGGTGCTCGAGATCACCCTCAGACAGGTGGGGCCCTGCCCTGCCTGTCCAGCAGCCCTCTGCCCAGACACACTGAAGGACTCACATGATGAAGGCCGTCACACCAAGGGCCCAGATGTCTGTCTGCGGAACAGCCCCTTGGCCTTCCAGGAGCTCCGGAGCTGCGGAGGAGCGTGGGTGGGTGGGCACAGATGGAAGAGGTCAGCTAGGTAGGCACCACAGAAGGGCACAGGTGGGTGCGCCCAGGTGTGAGGCTGGTGGGTTGCAGTGGAGCTGAGGGGTGGGGAGAGCGGGCAGGGAGGGGCTTCCTCCTGCCCCCACAGGTCAGGTGCCCATGTCTGCTCCCTCACAGAGGCCACACACGCACCCATGGTCTCCAGGTAGTCCTTGAAGTTCTCGGAGGGCAGCACCTTCTCCTGGTTGAGGCTCTGGGCATTGCCCAGGTCCACGACCTTGAGCAGGTTGTACTCAGTGACCATCATGTTTTCAGACCTTAGGTCCAGATGCAGGATATGCTGGGCGTGTAGGTACTGGGTGGCACTCAGCATCTGCCACAGATAGTCCTTCACCTCGGACTCTGAGTAGGAGGTCCTAGGGGCAGAGGGGGCTCAGACAGGCCCTGAGGGGGCACGCACACAGGACAGGTGCAGTGGGCTGGGAAAGGCACTGGCACTACTCAGGGTCAGGCATGTGGAGGAGGGCTGCAGTCCCCATGTCCCCCTAGAACCCTGTGCCATCTGCCTGTCCATCCATCCATCCATCCATCATCTGCCCCCACCTCTCAGCCAGGCACGGGAGCAGCTCAGGCCCAGAGCACAGCTCCAGGATGAGCACCAGGTGCCGGGGGCTGAGGTACGCGGCGTGCAGCTGGGCCAGGTGCGGGTGGCGCAGCCTCTTGAGTGCCTCGTATTCCCGGAGCACGACTGCCCTGTCCTCGGGCCTGTAGGGAACAATCTTGGCGGCCAGGGCCCGCCCGCTGGCCTTCTCCCTGCACTGCCGGACCACGCTGAAGCGGCCCCTGGGTGCAAGAGACACAGGCAGGACCTGAGTAGCCCCCACACACAGAGTAGCAGGGACCAAGCTAAGCAGGGGTGGGAGCACAAGCAGCCAGCGGAGCAGATGAGGCACCGTCCCACCCACCCGTCCCCAAGACCCCTGCACCTCCGGATCTGCATCTGGAAGGCGAAGGTCCTTGTGCTGGGGAGGGGCAGGGCTGGCCGCCCCTGGCCACTCTCCTCCTCAGAGGCTGTTGGGAGGGGCAGGTGACAGGTTCAGGAGGATCCTGAAGCCTGGCTCTCCCCTCCTCATCCCTCATTCCTCCCTGGGCACGAGGTGGAGGCCCTTCTTGAGTCCCCACTCTGACCTCAGGTTGTTTTGCAGGGGAGAAGGGAACATGGATTCAGGACACAACAAAACCGTCATCACAAGTGTGTGGGGACACACATGTCGTGAGCGGCAGGGGCCATCCTAGGGTGGACCAGGGATAGCAAAGGCATCACGTCACCCTTTCCTGAGCCCATAGCAGACACTGCTGACCATCAGACCACTCTCCCACCCAACCAGGCCTAGCACCCAGGAAGTCACTGCCAGCTCTTGGGGTGACACAGAGTGGGCTTGCCTGCTCCAGCTGGTGTGGGAGGTGAAGGGAGCCTGAGGGAAGAGGGCCCCAGAGCCTGGGGCTCTGCGTGCTGAGTGCAGGAGCACTCTCTCCTGAAGGCCATGACCATGGGAACCGTGGGCAGGAGGGTGCCTGCTCTGATCTGCCAGCCACCCCCTCCGCTGGCTGCCCAGGAGTGGCTCACCCAGGTGGCGAGGCCCTCCCAGGAGGACCTGCTCCGAGGGGCTGCTATAGGGGCCCATTCCTGCCTTGCTGACGCATGCTGTCCGGAAGGTGTACAAGGCGCCCCTGGACAGCTTGTTGGTGAGGTAGCAGCAGTCGAAGATGTCAGAGGCCAGGGTGGTCCAGGTACCGCCTGACCACAGATGGAGTAAGAGGCAGATGGGGAGGGAGGACGAGGGACCTTCCCCAGAGGCCACCCAGGCACAGAGCAGGCTGGGTGCAAGGGCTCTCCATGCTAACCCTGGGGGCAAGACCTGAGCCTCAGGGGCCGCAGGGAGCAGAAGGCAAAGGGCTAAGGTACCTTCTGTGCAGCACTGTATGATGTATGTCACGGGGCCATAGCACTCCACCGGCTTCCAGACCAGCAGCACCCCGTCTGTGTAGACCTCCCCGATGTCCGGGCGTGGGGAGGACGAGGGGCACTCTGCAAGAGGCCACCCACAGTCGGGGTGACAAGGTCTGATTTCTAGCTGCCCTGCCTTACCTCCCTCACTTTTGGCAAACGTGGGGCTCCTAAGCCCACCCTCCCCTGTGCCGTTCATTCATTTGGGGTGTGAAGTCCTGGAAAGCAACAGAGGAGGGCCTGCCCCTCCCTGGTGGGCAGCCAGATGTATGCCCAGCACTTCCCACCAGGGTCCCTCCTGGCCAGCCCTTTGCCAGGGTATGCTCAGGACTCAGCAGAGTGGCCCAGGCTGTGGCCAGGGGGGCCTTGCCCTGGCTGCTAAGCTTTGCTAAATGCCCCAGCACAGGGCCTGGGATCAGGCTGCGAGTTCCACACAGGGCCAGCAGCCGTCTCCACTGCCCAGCACACCTCAGACACTACATGCTAAGCTCCCCACTGGACTCTGATTGGAGACACAAAGCAGGATGGCCTCCTCCCTCCTGCACCCTGGAGGGTTGGGCTGGAAAGCCAAGGAAAAGCTGGCAGGGGGCAGGCAGAGGCAGGCGGCCTGCTCCCTGGCCCAGGTGCTGGAACCCTGCCACACCGGCTCTTCCCCTCTCCCAGGCAGGCTGCTCCCCCAGCCCTGCCGCCTCATCTCCTCTCAGTCTCCCGCCTCCTGCCACCCCTCCAGACTGCACGGTCCAGGGGCACCCAGAGAAGCCAAGTGCAATGCCCGGCCCATCAGGACTGGGCTGCTTGGCAACTTGGACGCCCCCGTAGTCATCTCCTGAATCCCAAATGCCACAGTTGCCCTCATGAAACAAGGCTCTGGCACCCCAGCCCAGCCTCCCTGGCCTGGCAGAGACCTCCAGCAGAGCCCACCTGCCTTCCGGAGGGTGCCTGTGGTGGCCGCCGTGCCCAGAGGGTTGCTCACGCTGCAGGTGTACACGCCCAGGTCCTCAGCAGTCACCACCAGGATGGTCAGCAGCTGGAAGTTCTTCAGGGTGGAGGAGATGAGGAGGTGGCTGCTGCTCTCCAGGAGGGCCCCGTCTGTGACAGCACAGAGCCAGCCTCAGTTTTCCCCAGACAGTGGGGGCCCCTGCTGATCTGCTTGGCCCCAACCCCTTACCTTTACTCCAGGTGGCCTGGGCAGCTGGCTGGGCTGACACCTGGCAAGCCAGAGTCACTGATTGGCCCAGGACCACGGTCTCATCTGAGAGTTCCCTCAGGAAGGTCGGCGCTGAGGAGAAGGGGAGAAGAGCCTTCAGGGACTCCAGGCCAGAGTGCAGGCAGCACTCAATGCCGCCTCCTCCTGCCACCCTCCAAGACTGCTTAGCCCCCTACCCCGGCCTGCCTCTGGGCTTGGGCCCCACAGGCAGGTGGCACTTGCCCCTCTGGTCTAGGCACCATGGTGGTCGGGAAGGAGCCTGCGGCAGTAGGGGCCTGCTCACCGTGGTCCCTGCCCTTCAGACCTGACAGCCGTAAGGAAGCCAGGCCTGCCTTCTTCCTGGGGGGCTCCTCCACGCCTGCAGGAGGAAGGGTTGGGAGGTCTCAGTGGAGAGATCTGTCCTCTGGCAGCACCAACTCCCTCACCCTGGGAGAGCGCCTGCTTCCCCTCCCGCAGGCCCTCTCCAGATCTCGGTACAGAGTGAAGGCTGGGCCTGGGGGCTGTGAAGACAGGCTGGACATGCTTCCACCTCCCAGCAACAGGGCTGCTGGAGGCTCTAAGAGGCCTGCAGCAGGGGTCACAGGTGCAGGGGGGGCGGGGGACTGGGGTCAGGGAGGGCTTGGGGTCACAGAGGGTGGGCTGTAGAGGCTCCTTGGTTAGAGGGTCTGCAGGGGGGAGGGCCTGGGGTCCTGGTAAACCCTCCTCCCAGGGGCCCACCCTGCAGCTGTCTCCAGGCTGGTCTCACATGCCCAGCAAGGCAGGTTGAGGTCAGCAGAGGTGCCCAGGACTCGGGCAGAGCCATGGGTGCAGCTGGGAGGTAGGGGCAGCAGCAGCACCAGGGAGGGGGTCCAGCAGGATCCTGAGCAGTGGATCCTTGGCATGAAAGGGGAGTGACCCCAAGGGGCAGGGACACTTGGATGTGCCAGAGGATAGGACGAGGAGGGGTCACCTTCCGTCCTCCCCTTCAGGATCCGGGAGATATGAGCCACGGAAGCCTTCACCCTCTGGCGCAGCCCAAGTTCCGGGGGTTCCTCCAGCGGCAGGCACCTCCCGGGGAACTGGAAGAGGCTGCGGGAGGGGGACCACTTGCGCTTCCTGCTGGCCGCAGCCTCCCCCAGCAGCGCCTCCAGGTCCTCTGGCTCCTCCGTGATCTCCAGGCCAGCTGGAAGGCCCAGCTCCCCAGGCCAGGGCCACGGGGCCTCAGGGAACTCTGCCAGCTCCGCCCCAGCCTCGGCCTCAGGAGAGGGCGGCTCTGGCTGCTCCCAGGGCTTGGGAACCCTCCTGAAGATCATGAACTCGAATGGGAGGTACTTGATGTCGTACAGGTTAGAGAGGTTGAGGTAAGCAGGATCCACCTCAGAAATGTCTAAGGATACAGTGTCGGCAGCCTCTGAGTCCCCTGACAGATCCCGGATCTGCACCAGGGACACTTGCCCATCTTCTTCCCACGAGGTCATCTCCAGGGAAGCCCTCAGGGGAGTCCCTCTGGTTTCAGGCACTGGCCCCAAGTTGTCCTGGGGTTGGGGGCTCCCCATTGCAGCCTCATCCTGCTCCTCTGAGGACTGGGACACAGCCCAGGCCATCCTGGCCCACAAGGGACCCTGTCCCAGCATGCCCCCTGCATCCCCACCAAAGGCAAAGGTGCCATAGCCTGCCACCCCCGCATACCCCCCGCGGTTCCCCAGGGAGAACTTCCGGGTGGTGGCCTGCTCCTGAGGCCGCGGTAAGGGGGGTGTCGAGTCAGGGGAATGCCTGGCCTCCTGGGACAAGCTGCTCGTGTCCAGGGAGGGGCTGGGCTCCATGCCCAAGGGGCAGGTTGGTTCCAGATAGCTGGAGGAGCTGGTCCAGGGCCCCCCAGGTAGGGAGACATTGTCAGGCTCCTTCTTAGAGCCTGGCAGGGGGCCTGCTTGGGCTGGGCAGGGGGAGTCCAAAGGTATGTCCTTAATAGACCCTGGAGGCAAAGAGCCAGGAGTCAGTGGTGATGGTGGGCCACAGCCCTTCTGGGGGGCAGAACCCTGCTCAGGGTGACAGGAAGGGGCCTCCTGCCCCTGCTTGGATGACCCTCCTTGCTGAGCAGGCCCTGAGTCACTAGCAAGAGATGGAAACCCCTTGGGCCCCTGCGGGACCCCCTCAGCCCTCTCCAGGGCCTTGGCAGAGGCCCCACCAGGGCCCCCTGTGCAGGCAGTGGGAGGACACTGTCCTTCACTGCAGGCCTCACTCAAGGGGCTGGTGGCACTTGGAGGGTCATGGTCCAGGGAGTGGCTACGGCCGGGAACCTCGCGGGCACTGGCGCTGGGCAGGTGCAGGGCCATCTCAAAGGAGGGCGTCCTGGCGATCAGCGCGGCCTGCTCCTCCCTGGCGGCCTCCTCCTCCAGCACGCGATGCTCCATCAGCGGCTCACGCAGACCAGGCAGGGCCCTGGCAAAATACCCGCCCTTGAGCAGGTGCCGCCTCCTGGCCGCATGCCGGCGGCCGCCAGGGGCCAGGATGCCCCGCTCAGGGGCCTCGCCCGCCTGCTGGTAGAACAGGCTGCTGACGATGCTGTGCCGGGGCACGCAGCTGGGGGCCGCCCGTGGGCCAGCGCCCTGTGGGGAGGCTGGTGGGGCCTCTGCTGCCGGAGCCACACAGGCCTCTGCCTCCTCGGGCAGGCTGGCGGAGGGCCGCAGGAAGCCTCGTGGGTGCAGCAGTGGGGAGTGGGTCACTGGGGAGGGGGGCAGCGACTTGGCCCTGGCGAAGGGGGCCAGCTCGGTGTCCGAGGAGGAGGAGCTGGAGGAGCCGCTGGCGTCGGTGCGCAGGTGCCGGGCCACTCCCAGGGAGGGGCTGTCGGGTGGGCCCCGCAGCAGCTCCGGGATGGAGCGCATCACCAGGATGGACTTGTAGCTCATCAGGGAGCGCTGGGCGGCACAAAGGAGTCAGTCAGCAGGGAGACCATCTCCCTGGGCCTTCCCAGTGGGCCGGAGGAGAGACCCAGAGCAGTGGGGACCTCTGCACCCGGGCTCTTGGCTTCTGCCCAGGCCTGGGGTGTACACAGTGGGGTTGGGCGTGTGCCTCCCTCCCTGCCCTCGCCCCCTTCCAGGACAGCCCACCTGCCAGCGACTCCGGGCCAGGAGAAACTTGAGCTGCTTGGTGTTGATGAAGTGGGCCTCCTCGGCGGGCATGGACTTCTGGGTATGAGAGAGCGGCCACGTTGAGAGAGATCCCGGCGCCCTGTGGGCCCCTCCTGGGATGGAAGCCCAGCCGGGCAGGGGCAGGGGGACTTGCCCTCAACCCTGGGGTCTCCTGGGGCTCATCCTCTTACTGTGCCCAGACAGGCGAGGCAAAGACCAAAGGTCAGAGAGGAGGTGTCCCCGACCCCTGGCAGTTCTTCTGTGAGGGCCTTAGGACCCCCTGCCTGTCTGAAGGGACAACTGTCTTCAGAACTGGGCGACAGGCCTGGGTGCCAGCCACCATACAGGCTGACGCGGGCAGGCCCTGGCCCCACTGGGCCTGGGTGTTCCCCCTGCAGGCCTGGGGCTGGGCCAGGCTGGGCCTACTCACCAGGAACCAGGGGTGGGCAAGGCACTGGGAGGCACTGGGCCGGGCTCTGGAAGAAGAGCAGAACCCAGGTAGGCTGGGCAGTCAGCTGGCCCTGGGCAGGGCTGGCCACCCCCTGGGCAGGCAAGAGAGGCATGCACTCACTCTGGGGCCCTCTGCAGCGAGGCCTTGAGGAAGTCCTTGGCGTCCTCACTAAGGTGGGCAGCCACAGGGCTGCTCCAGGACACCCGCCCCTCTAGCACATTCAGGAGGGTGGCACGGTCACTCTCGCCCGCAAACGGGGAGGAGCAGGTCAGGCTGGAAACGGGCAGAGTCTGCCTCAAACAAGGCCCTGGGGATGGGCTCTAGCACCACCCAGCAAGTACCTGAGGTTTCCCCAAAGAGACCTGGGCTCCGCTTGGAGCGGGGACCCAAGCAAAGCCTAAGAGGGTGTCTGGGCTCAGACTGGGGTTAGGATCCTGACTCAGGCTGGGACAGGGATCAAGGAAGTGACAGCCTGCACGGGCCCCCACTTTGACCTGAGGTGGGGACACAGGCTGGAAGCAGGATGTATGCTAAGGCTGGAACAGGGACTGGGTTCATCCTGGGGTGGGTATTTGGCCTTGGCCTGAGCTAGGGATCCAGGGTCAGCCTAGGGTAGGCACCATTCTGTGTCTGAGGTGGGGATCAGGTCTTAGTCTGCAGAGGTCAGGGCTCAGTCTGTACCACCAGCATCATCAGGGCAGCAGTAACCATTGTGAATGGACTCTGGACAACTCCCAGAGACCCTGCAGGGGTCAGCTCAGCTCTGCCTGGTGATAACAGGGTGTTTGTGAGGAACACTGGGCAGAAGCTCTTATCAAGGTTGGCTGACCGCCTGTTCCCAAGATAGCTGCCCCTGGGCTCTTGGGTCTCTGGTCAGGGGTGTGGCCAGCAGCACACATGGCCCTCAGGATTCCGCAGGGAAGGGTTGGCTTTGAAGAGGCAGCTGCCAAGGACAGGCTATGCTCACCTGAGGTAGGAGATGACCCCCATGGCCCTGCAGAAAGAAAACCACCCCCTGTGAGTCACCCCAGGCCAGCCCACAGGCAATATGTGTGAGGAGGCAGGGGGAGCCCAGGCCTGGAGAAGGAGGCAGAGTTCAGAGTGGACCTCTGGCTGGCTGCTGGGCTCCCCAGCATGGTCCCAGGAGAGCTACAGTCCAGACGTAGCCTGACCACTTACCAGATGTCAGAAGCCTCGCTCACAGGGGTCTGCTCAATGATCTCTGGGGACACGAACTCTGGAGAGCCGTACTTGCTATACTGTGGCTCTGAAGGGGTGATCTTTTGGGCAAAGCCAAAGTCGCAGATTTTAATGTCTTCCCGAGCAGGATGCACCATCAGGATATTTGGGGGCTGTCAGAGAGTGTTGGGGAGTCTATGGGGGTTGTGCAACCTGGGATTTCCAGGCCTCAGGGAGCCATTCAGGGTCCATGAGGCCAACGTGGGGCATGGGGAGCCCCAGGTCAGCCTGGGCAAGTTGGGGAGAGCCTCTGTTCCCTCAGAGCAGAGCCCAGACATGGGCTTCCAGGAAGTAGTGCATCCTGGTCCTCACAGGACAGCAAGCCCTGTCGGGTCACTGGACATGGTAGGCCTGTCCCTTCCCAGCCCACAGGCCCAGGGCTGCCCTCTCTCCCATCCCAGGTTCTGGAGGTGCCAGGAGGGGCAGTACCTTTATATCCAGGTGAAGGATCTCGCGGCTGTGCAGATAGTGCAGTCCCTCCACCAGCTGCTGGATGTAGACCTTGACCTGTGGCAAAGCTGTGCTCAGGCCGTGGCCTCAGCCCCTCCACCTCAACTCATCCTCCTCCAGTGACACAGTCCAGCGCCTGGGAGGGGCCCACAAGGGCAGAGGGCTTCCTGAGCCCTATGTGCCCAAAGCCAGGGAAATCCCCAGGAGTGAGGCGGGTGTGTGAGAAGCTGTGCCTGGACAAAGCAGGGCAGTGCAACTGGGCCTGGTGCCCAGGAGCCCCTGGGGCCTGGGATCCAGAGAGGCCGTGCCTGGCCAGTCTGGGCCGACTGCATCTGGGTAGGGCTGGGGTCGGCATGCAGCTAGGGCCGGTGGCAGCAGGCCGCAGGGTCACCTCCGCCTCTGTCACCACGCTCTTCTTGAAGAGGCGGTCCAGCAGCTCCTCAGATGAGCAGCTGGGGAGTGGTCAAGGAAAGCGGCTGAGTCTGGAACCCACCTCAGAGAGGTGGCCAGGACAGAGGTCCTGCAGTCTCAGGGTTAGGGGTACTGGTGTTCAGGTTGAGGGGATGGGTCATGGGCTCCTGGAATGGGTCATGGGCCAGATGGCACCCAGCCCTGATGAGGGGACCTGCCAGCAGACCTGGGGACTGAGGCCACTGGGCAGTGGTAGGGTAAGCACCTTGACCTCTCTACACGAATCTCTCCTCAGGGGAGAGCAGGTATGGCACACAAGGTCCTCCACACTGAGACCTCAGTCAGGGGCCCATGGGCAGTGCTAGAGACCCAGAGTAACCTGTGTAGGACACTCCTCTTCTGCATCTGATGGTCACCCATGGGAGGAGACCCCTGGCCATCTCCACCAAGGACATCGGGACCCTCAGGACCAGTCCAGCCACTAACCCTGCCCAGTGAACCCCATGGACAACCCTCAGAGAGAAAGAACCCCCTGACCAACACCATCATAAGCAGCAGGAACAGGGCTGCTTGTTACACAGCATTGGCCACACAAGGCTGGGCTGAGGCCGTCAGGCCTGGCTCAACCAGCCAGGCCCAGGGAGCACACCGCTCCTCTGATCCCCAGCCTGGTGCCCACTGCTCCCCTCCTGGAACCCTGGGGGCTAGGGGAAGGAAGGATACAGTTCCAAAATGAGGATGAGGGTCTTCCGGGTCTCGAACTGGTCCAGCAGCCCGGTAACCAGTGGGTGGCTGAGCGTGGCCAGGACATCTCGCTCCTGGTACGCCTGGGCCCGAGTCCTGCTCCGCAGGGGGATGAACTTGGCTGCACAGAATACCTTATTTCCTTTGTGCTGCACCCTTTTCACGAAGCCAAACACACCCCTGAGGAGGCGGAAAGAGGGGAACCAGGATGGTCACTCTGTGCCACAGGTCCTGGGCATCCCCGGGGCCAGAAAGGGGCTGGAGTGTACCTGCCAATCTCCTCCTTGACCTCATAGAAGGCGTGCAACTTCCTCCGATGGCTCGGCTCTTCTGAGTCTGGCCCTCTGTCTCCTACGGTCAGTGCAGAAGTCGGTCAGCACTGCCCTGGCCCTGCTCCCCAATGCTGCAGGGCTGGCAGGCAGTTCCCGGGGCTGGGGCAGGTGGCATCACGGGAAACTATGAGCCAGGGTTCCCTGTGGGGTTCCCTGTGGGGATCAGGGAAGCCATATGGAGGCCTGGGGGGGTCTGCAGCTCACCCTCATGGACCAGCAGCTCTGCCTTGCAGAGCACCTGGCCAGCAGCATTGCGGGCAAGACAGGTGTAGATGCCGGCATCTTGCTGGGCTACGTCCTTCAGCAGCAGGGAGTGACTGGTGCCATCCTGCTGCTGGCTCAGCCGGGCACTGTCCTCCAGCTGGACACTGTCCTGCAACACCAGCAGGCCAGGCTGCCATCAGCCCGCCCTGGCCCTGGGACTGCCTACCCTTCACTGAGCACCTGCCATGGATCTGGCCCCACGTCCACCCCATGCCCAGCCCTGGGGGCCGTGTGGCAGGGACCTTGGTGGGGATCTTGCACTCACACACAGGCACCTGCAGCCCCGGGGCCCACCCTGCCTCCCTGGCCAGCTCCTACCTTGTACCACACCACAGTGGGCTGTGGGTGCCCCTCAATGACAGCCTCGAACTGTGCCGTGCCGCCCACCTGAACCTGCACGTCCTCGATGGTGACCTGCATGGTTGGGGGCCCTGGGAAGAGGTGGAAGAGGGGCCATGAAGAGGGCCTCGCAGTCTGCATAGCCCACACATGGTCAGTGAGGCTCCGGATACACCCCAGGGCAGCAACTGGGAAGCACTTCCTTCTGTCCAACCACTGTCGCCCTGCTTTGCCCTCTGCTGGCCCGGCAGTCGTGAGGACAGCCAGGCTGAGGCAGGCCTTGCTAGGGGGCTGTGGCTCTCCAGGACTGGGTCCTGCAGACACCAAGCCCACAGCGCCTGCCCCTCCTCAGTGAGGCACAAGAGAAGGGGTGGGGAACCTGGGGAGCCTCCACCCTCCAAGCAGCTGTCCCCGGCCCCTGGCACTGCATGGTCCACTCAGCTGGCTCCTGACCCTGACCCCATACTTGTAGCACTGGTGTCGATGGGCTGATACACGTAGGTCCTCTGTGTGGTCTCTGTGACCACATGGCTGTGGACGTCCCAGAGCAGCTGCCTGGTATCTGCCCCTGGCCAGGAGGCACCTTCCACCCTGGAATCACAGAGCTGGATGAGCCTCTGCTAGCTAGAGGTGACAAGCTGGGATCCTATGCTGTCCCCAACGCAGTGGGATGAGGTATGCAGATGGGAGGCCCTGGTCCTTGCTGCAGGGCCTCCCTGCACCTCTTGTCCTGAGGCTGGCCTTCTTCCCTCCCACTGGCTTGGCCTGGGGTAGTCAGGAGGGCACAGTATCACCCCATTACCTCCACGTGCCACATGGCCAGAGCAGATGACCCTGCCCACCCATGGGATGTCCCTCACAGGACTGCCCCCATTTCATGACCCTGCTGGCTGGGGAGGTTACCAGATGGGCACGGTCTGTCCCTGGGCCCCAGAATCAGTCGCCTTCTCCTGCTCCAGGCCTTCCCCAGGGAGGGGCTGTGGCACCTCCTGGGGCTCAGCTGCTAGGAGATGAGAAGCCTGTGAGACAGCTAGGCTGGGGTTTGGGGGACCCTCCTTCGCCCTGCGTGCTTCCTAGGAGGATGGGTCCCCCACATCACCAGGGTGCAGTGAGTGTGTGCTCAGCAAGACCACAGGCTGCAGGGGCTTGGGGGCCATGGGTGAGGCTGCCCATGTCAGCAGCGGGCTCAGCTTCAGCCCACAGCTCAGTATGTGTGCACTGGCTGCACTGGGGTCCACACTGCAGGCGCCTGCCTTGCCAGGGCCACCAGCTTCAGTGTCCCTGCTCACCAGCTAGGCATCATCCAGGGTACACCCTAGCACCTAACTAACCCATGCCAAGGACGCTGGGGCAGCCATATGCAAATTCGGAGCCCAAGGATACTCCTTGACCAGGGACAGAGTCAGGACAGGATGGGTCCTTGCAGCCAGTTCCCTGTAGGGCTTACCATGTGTGCCCGAGGCTTCTGTGCCTGGGATCTGGGGGCCAGCCTCCTGAAGTGCCAGTGGCTCCCCAGGGCTGAGGCTGGCACCAGGGATGGCAAAGTCCCCTGCAGAAGGGCCTGGAGCCTCGGGGCCCAGCAGTCTCCATGGCACAGATGGGACTTCCTGGTCAGCTCCAAGGGAGAGCTGGGCAGAGCCCTCCTGGGTGGCACCTGTGAAGAGGCAGGTCAGCAGCAGGTGGTAAGGCCCAGGGTCTGGTGTGGCCTGACCCCAGGCAGGGGCCTCCAGAGACCTGTCCCAGTCAGAGACAGCCCAGGGCCACCCGAGCCCTTTCCTCGCCCGCCTGCTTCCCTCTCAGGAACTAAAGGGCAGAGGCTTGGCACAGAGAGCAGCCCCAGAACCCAGGATGGGGACAGCTGCTTCCTCTCCTGGAGCTCAGGCTTGTCCTTCCCAAGGTACCCCGTAGAGAACTTCTCCTCCTGGTCCAGGGGACGGCTGTCCACCCCTCACCCTCCATGTGCCCCTAATCCCCGTGCACCCTCCAACCAAGGCTGCCCTCAAGGCTGACTCTGGACCCCAGCTCCAAACCTGGATGGAGCCTGATACCATGTCATGGGCCAGGGGAAACTTGGAGCTGGTGTCCAGGTGGCCAGAGCCACAGGCCCTGCTCCTGGGGACAGACTCGCCTCCCAGACAGCCTCGTCGTCACCACATTGCTCCTGCACAGCAGCTTCCACCCTCCACCGCAGCTCGGTCCATGACACACTGCCCACTCCCGGGCCCCTTCCCTGGCCTCCTACCTGTCCCTGAAGGACTCCCCAGGCCCTTGCTGGGTGTGGCCTCTGCCCTCCACCTGCCCACCATTTGCAGCCTCACCTATGCCTGAGGATGCTGACCACTCCCATCCCAGAAGGCCCCTGCCCAGAGCCTTCTCAGCGCCCCCAAGGCCCTGCCAAGGAAGCAGGATGGAGAAACCCAGGATGGAGAGGCAGCTCCAGGCTGCCCTTTCGGGGTCCGGGAACCCACCTTCCCTTCCCCATCCAAGAAGCCAGTGGGACCCTGGGAAGCCTCAAGGCTGGAGCTCAGCAGAGAGCTGATCCCATCCCTCTGACAGACACTAGGTTGTCCTGTGTCACCTCAGCTGGGGACAAGGGGGTAAACCTCTAGATGTGGAGAACTTGGGCCACCATATCACATGCCCACATCACATCTGTCCTGACACTAGCCTCAGCTGCCAGGTTGAGGAAAGCCTTCTCTGCCCCTGGCAGGCCAGAGGGACAATTGTGGGTTGTCCTGGTCATATCTTGTGTCCATAGGACGAGCCCCACAAGCCCACCTGGGCACACAGGAGCCAACACAGGGGACCTATGTGGCCCCAGCTTGACTGTGGATTGGAGGCACAGGGCAGTTGGTAGAGGCCCAACCACGGCTATAGCAGAGGGACCCTAGCTGCCGAGCGCACGAGCAAGAAGCAGGGAGGAGGCACAGAGTTGGTTTATTGCTTTCGCCAGCCAGTGGACAGGTGCATCTTCCCAACACAGACCCCGTGTCCACCCTGCAGCGCTGCTGGTGAGCCACAGAGGCCTTGGTATGGCCTTGGGAATCTGGGTCCCATCCCCAGCCTAGTGGGAGCAGAACACATGCTCAAGTCCACATCTGTGTCCAGAGCCCTGAGGCTCCTACAGGCCAGGCCAGGAGCTCTCGAAGGACTTCAGCACATCCAGCATTGCTGGTGTCATGGTCCTCCTTGCTGAGAACCAAAGTCCAGTGAGGTAGGAAGGGCCCAGGACAGAAGGCAGGGCAGGCTGAGCCCCAAGCTCAGAAGAGCAGGGGGTGAGCCAAGCTCTGGGTGAGCTCGGTTCCCGGGCCAGGCGCCGGTGCACGCAGGGTGTGGGCCCGTGCTGCTCCACGCCGAAGGGCAGCACAGGGAGTACTCTGGCCCTCCAAGTCTTGCCAGGGTATGTGGCCTCAGCCCTGGGAGGGGCCAGGGGCCTTGTCCCCTTCCGGGTGAATGTGCAGAGTGACAGTCTCTCCCACGGTCCCCAAGCTGACCATCTGGGTAGAAACCTCTGTCTTGAAACTCTGGCTGCTGTCTGCAGAGTACTGGACCCGGGTGCAGGAAGAGGTCCAGGGAGTGCTGCCCAAAGGCCCAGCTCGGGCCCCACGCACATGGAAGGACAGACCCTCAGGGCTGTGGACCTGGGGTCCCAGCCTGAAGAAGCCAGGCGGGCCCACATGCCTGGGTGGGCGCCCCACATTGAGCAGGATGGGCTGCCCCACGGTGGGCTCGCTGATCTCCCTCTGGAGCACGGAGACCTCACAGGGTGTGTCGTCAGAGGCGTCGGGCGCCGGGCCGCCGCAGCCAAAGGTCTCCCCTGCCTGGGGCACGTAATCCTCCAGGTCGGCCAGGGTCAGCACACGACCATTGTGTGTGAGGATCTTGGGGTCACGGCTGCAAAGACCATCCGTGTCCTGCGGCTCTTCCACCATGAAAGGGTCCCCTACTTCGCCCTGTCCTCCTGCCTCCTCCATGCCACTGTCCCGGAGGGAAGCCCCAGGCTCCTCTGGCTCAGGGCTGACGGCTCCTGAAGCAGCCCTGTCCACGCTGCCCCCAGCATCCACATGGAAGACGAGGGGCTCCCCAGTGCAGACCACAGCTGGATCCTGGGCTTGGGGCTTCTGGTCCAGCTGCTTGTTGTTGGAGTTGTTGGCATTGGGGTCCCCACCTGGGGTCCCACTGGGCAGTGTGAAGGGCAGCGCCCCCATGCCTCCCGCCTCCCTGGCAGGAGACACAGCCCGTGGGCCCGACTTCTTCACACGGACTTCAATGGTCTCCTCGACCTCCACCCACTTGGGCTGGGGCCCTGAGCCTCCTGGCAGGGCTTGGGAGGGGGTCTCAGCCTCCGTCACGTACAGTGTGGGCACAGTGGGCTTCCGGCCTGGCTCTGCCTCAGGCCTACAAGGCTGGCTGGACCCCGGCGGGAACAGCAGGTCAGAGGCCAACAGGCCTGACCTCTGTGGGCTGGTGGAGCGGGAAGGCGAGCGGGAGGGAGACTTGCTGGGGGACCGCCGTGGGCCACGGGGACTCTTCACCACGGTGGTGATGGTCTCCTCTCTGGCAGGGAAGAGGGTCCAAGAGAAGATGGGCACAGAGACCTGCAGCTTTGCCCAGCTCCACGCCGTTAGCACATGCCAGAGACCAGGTTAATGTACAAACAGGTGAGCGGGGGAGTCTGCACAAACTCCTGCACATGCTCTCAGCCCGGCCTGCAGAGCCCCAGCCAGAAAGCCAAGGGAACGAGGCACAGTGTTTCACATGGCTAAGCTCAAGCTCTGGTCTGTGGCCTCAAGACATGGAGGCACTTAGAAGGTCC
The DNA here is from genome assembly GCA_004024805.1 of Geosciurus inauris. Taxonomy (NCBI): domain Eukaryota; kingdom Metazoa; phylum Chordata; class Mammalia; order Rodentia; family Sciuridae; genus Geosciurus; species Geosciurus inauris. The sequence continues at coordinate 19,644 of PVHX01018536.1, read as the reverse complement.
ACACCATGTCGCCCAAGCTGACGCCTCTGGATACCCAGACTGCACTGTGCCCAGTGCCAGTCTCCCCTTGTCCTCCCCTCCAGCAGGCTTTCTGCTCTGTATCTCAGGCAGGTGTCCAGCCTGCTACTAGGGAAGTGCTGGCATGTGGTGAAGTCCTTAGCAAGTCCTGCAGCCTATGCTCCTGGCCTCTGGATCTGAGGCCAGTGAGGCTCCAGCAGGCCAATGGGAGAGGTTGGCTGAACACTGAGCTCCAGATGACCATGTACCCTGCACGGCTGGGATCGCCCAAGGTGGGAGAGGCACAGCTCAAGGCTAACAGCACAGGAGTGCATGTTGGGTGGGCCAGTGACTCTGTAGTCCTGGCCTGTCTCACCAAGACCCTCAATGGTTCTGACCTCCTTTACAGCATGGACAGAGGGAAAGGCTCAGAGATGCCCAGATCCAAGGGTCAGCAATGCACTGGTCAGCCCAGATCCTCCTCTGGCACCAGTAATTCAGACTCAAATGGGAGCTGAGGTAAAGTGGGCCACAGGCAGGGAGCAGGCTTGGGCTGAGGGAAGCATGTCCACAGTGCTCAGCTGCAGGACCTGCCCATGGTCAGGACTTGGTGCTGTGACCAAGGCACAGCCCTTTTCTCTCTCTTAGCATTTATTTTTATTCTTGTGTAATTTGGGATTCCAGGAAGAGTTGCTCCCAGGGACGGGCCCAGAGACATGTGGCCACTCCTCAGGGTGCACAGCAATGGTAAACCCTACATTCCCTAACCCTTGCCCAGTAGGAAGGGAATCTCCAACTCCAACTCCACTGACTGATGGGGAGGCTGAGGCTTCAGGTGGCCTACTTAGGGCCACATGCCTGTGCTCTCTCCTCACGCCCAGCCTGGGGCATCTGCTTGTGGTGGACTTGAAGCCTGCCCACATCAGGGGACCCAGTGCAAGTCCCAGTCCAAGCTGGCTTCTTACTGCTCAGTATGATGGTGCAGGGCAGGGGCAAGGTCATAAGGTCATAAGCAAGCCTATGTTCTGTGGATTTACCCAGCTCTGATCCCCCAGTCGGTTCAGCAATGTGCATAGATTTTCTCCAGTGCAAAGGCATTGAAGGACGATGAAGAAAGAACCCACGGGCATGGCCCCAGGGAAATGCGCTCTCAGCTGACTTCCGACTATGACCACCCTGAGCCTCCTCACTTCCCTGAACCTCAGTTAGGCTTGAGCTTGGAGACTGCCAAAATTCATTTCTTCAGCTACACTCAACACTTCCAAGTGCTTGACAGACACACATGGCTAGTGGCTGCTGCACTGGGCAGTGTAGACAGAATATTATCGCCACTGTAGGAAGCTCTGTTGGATGACGCTGCTCCACACCCTGGGGTACCAAGGAGTAGGAGTCTGTCTCTAGCCCTCTGAGGGAAGTGGCTCAACCCCAGCCCCACCCTAGCTGGTGGGGCTCTGGTGAGCCAGGCTGTTAGTGTAGCCGCTGCGAGCAGGAGCCAGGCCACACAGCGAGGTCCAGGAGGTTAGTGGCATGCAGTGCACTGCAGTCTGAGGTGGTTAAGAACACGCCTGCACTTACATGATGACGGTTTTCTTGGGGACTTTAGTCTCCTGCTCAGTGACTACAAAGAAAACAGTCAAAATAGCGGGGGTTACAGAGAAGCCAGTGCCTGGGGCTGACTCCCTGAGTGGACCACAGTGCAGCTGCCTGCTGGGCTTAGAAGCACTGGCCCAGGCCCTGCTGGCCATGTGTCCCTGGGCAGCCTGTCTCAGAGGGGAGCTCCAGTTCCCTCTGCTGCAGCACAGGGGTGAGAGTGCCTGCCTTGAGGGGCTGGGGTGTGACAACAGGCACCCCAGAGGGTGGGCCCCACTCTCCCTCCCAAGTGCTGCAGGGGCCGTGGGGAGAGTGAAGAGCTTGCCTCTGCTGCCCACTCAGAGGATGCTGATGGGATCCTGTGAATTCCTCACACATGCAGCCCAACTTCTCAAACACAGAAACTGAGGCCTAGAAAGAGGGAAGGTAGCCCATGGCTGTGCAGCAGCCACACTGGGGCTGGAATGGCTATACCTTTGCTACAAAAAGTGCTAAAGTCCAAAAAGTGTCTCCAGGGGAAAGGGATACTAGAGTATGTGTATGTGGCACGTCTGAGACCTGTGCATGTGGTGGATGCCTGATCTCTGAGTGTGAAAGGCAGCAGTCTCCAACTCAGTGGCCTCTCCTGGTTTTCCCAGCTACTGCCCTTCCCAAAGCCAGAACATGGGGCCTACGGTTTCACCTTGCTGCTGGGGACCAGAGTTCCAACAAGGATGGAACTTATCTGGAATCAGGCAGCACCGACTTCCAACCACCTTGAGGCCTCTTCCCTTGGCCTCCGGGAAGGCCTGGGCTTGGCCGCTGCAGTAGGCTATCTCCAGACTCAGCAGCCTTCTCACTGCCCAACAGGAAGGCCAAGTGGCCTGTCCTGGGACATGGTCCCGTAGCTCCTGGCCAGGGGACGTTCTGCTTTGCTGCACTGCCACACTGACACCAGCTTTCCTTAGGCACCTGATGGTATTTCAAGCTCAGATGAGGGGCACGTGAGTTAGACACACTCCATGTGCATGTGTACTTGGAGGACACACTGACTACGTTTGTGTGCCTGCACATGCATGTACTTTGTACACATTGTATGTGCACACATGCATGCTCAGGCACCTGAACACACGTATACATGTACACAAGTATGTATACATGCAAGCGTACATCTGCACACGTGCATGTGTGTGCTCAGGTATGTTTATAGGTGTGCATTGTTTGCACAGGCTGCTCCTACAGGGAAGGGGCCCGTGACGAGGAGACGGGAATCCAGTCAGGAAACTGTATGTATTTAGACTAAATTGGGCACAAAGAAGGACAACCTGTGTGCCACCTGCAGGCAAGCCCCTGTGCACAGAAGGACAGGAAAGCTCGGGACCTCCTCCTTGGTCTTCCTTAGCAGGGGCCTGTTTTGCTGCTCCATCTTGCTGGGCCAGGACACCTTGGGCTGCTAAGCTGACACTTTGTTCATGGTCCCCAACTGCTTCTGACCAGCTCTGGGCCCCAGTGAGTCTGCAACTACAGGAAGGCTGCAGCCGTGCAAAGCAGCACCCTGGCCTAGTGCAGACACTCAAGCCAGGTCAGGGCCCCTGACAGCCGCCGGTCAGGGCCCCTTCTGGCTGAGGAGCCACCAATTAAGACAAAGCAGCAGGACAGGAGTTAGAAAGCAGAAGGCACGGGCTCTGATTCCATGGCCTTCGGGAACCAGCCCTCAGTGATGCACCTGGCACCAGGGGTCCCTGGAGGCCTGCTCTCCATGCTCCCACCTCCCACCACCAGAAAGAGCCCCACTGTGACCAACAAGAGAACAACTGCAGAGAACACTCCTGCCCCAGCGAGAAAGGCATGTCCCTGACCACAAGACACGTGATGGTGAGGAATGGACGAGCCGGTGGCGGCAGAAGCACGTATGCATGGACGGCTGTCCTCAGCCATGGGTCCCCAGGGACATGGGTTGAATGTGGGGACTCACTGCAAAGAGGTTTGGCAGATGAGTGTCACGAGCCCTCCCACAAGGACTTGCCCTTGGAGCAAGAGTCTGAGGGCCATAGGGGCATTGGAGATCCCAGTGGTATATTCTAGGCTGCTGGGAGGCCCAATTCTCTGAAGGTCCAGAGGGATAGAGGCCCCACAAGTCAGGCCCTGGGATGGACAGACTGTAGCAGGAACACTCCGGGGAGCCCCTGTTCAGGACTTGGAGGACACATATTCCACCCTTCCCACTGTGGGAGCTTGGCTCCACCAGACAGGGACCCAGCCTCTACTCACATGGCCCCAGGGACAGGGGATCACCACCTGCCCAGGCAGCCCTTCCAGGTAGGGCAGTTCCAACTGGGAAGCCCAGGACAGACAACAGTTGCCTCCTTCCCCATCCTGGTGGCCTGTGCACTGGCCCACCCAGCTGGGGCCTTGTGGGAGTGAGCTGTTGGGACCCCCTCTACCTTCTGACTTATCCTGCAGGCTGGTTCACTCCCCGGACCCCAGGAGTGACCTAGGCCAGAACAGGGACACTGAACCACAAAGCTTTGGTCTCTCCAAGGCCAGCTCTGCCCTGTGGGGACGGCAGGCCCAACATCTGCCTCCCCAATCAGTTGTGCTCTCAGTGTAGACGCCCCTTCCCCAGACATGCCACCCATCCCAGCTGCTACCTGCAGGAGGCCTGCACAACCACTGCCAGGCAGGCAGCCCTGTGTCAGAGGTGACTTTCATGTGTCATCCTGCAGCCATGAGCAAGGCTCCCACTCTCCCACCACCGAGCAGGCTCTGGGTTCCTGGCTACTCTCTCCACCAGCCCCCACGTGCCGAGGCCTGGTTTCCTGCACCCTCTGGGCTCCTCTCCATAGCCTCCTCTTCCAGCCAGCACCCCTGCCTGAGACGCCCGCCCAGCACCCCTGCAGGAAGCACATCCCCTGTGAGACATGGTGGTTCCGGCTGCCCCGGTCCTGGCCTGGCTGTGCAGCTCCAACACCAGGCTCAAGCCCCAGGAGCCACCCAGGCAACCTGGGCAGCATGGTGGCACCTACCTTCCACGGCAGCCACAGTCTGCTCCCTGTGGCGCTGCTCGCGGTCCCGCAGCGCAGGGCTCTGCATGTACAGCTCCCCACCACCACGTGTGGAGCCCAGCCGGTTCACCAGCTGCAGAATGGACAGAGCCTACTCAGAACCCCTGGCTCCTGAGGGGCTGGCTGTCTCTGGTCCACTCTGGCAGTCTGGAGTTTGAGGTCCCCACCCTGGCTGTGTCCCCTACAGGGGGCAGGGGTCCCTACCAGGGCCTCGCCCAGGCTTCTTGACCTGTGCAGAGTGCGGCTGCTGGCCATGTGCCACTCTGAGCCCTTGAAGTCTGGAGCTAGCCTGGGTCTCCTTGCCTCCTGGGAGCTTTCATGTGGAGCCCGCAGCAGGGGCCACATGCAGGAGGCTGGCCTCTGAGCAAGAGCCAGAAACTGGAGCCTGAGGCTCCTGGGGCCCCTGCAGTGGGCACACACTGCTCAGGGTCACTGGGGTCCAGGCCAGGACCTGAGGACCAGAGGCTCAGACTGGGCCCTGCCCTCAGGAGCTCCAGCCTCTGGCCTCTGAAGAGTGAGTGAACAGGGACAGGGTGGCTCTTCCCTCTGTAGGGCCCCACCTGTGTGACATCAGGCAAAATTGGCAACTAACACTACCTTTTTACATAAATGGATAAAAGTCAAGGTCAGCACCAGGCCCTCCGAAAGGCAAACACCAGAGGGCTCCTTTGAGAGAGCGAGACAGCAGGAGGTGGCAGGGCTCAGCCTCACGTGAAGAGGAGCCAAGCCCGACTGCAGTGGCCTGGTGGCCCCAGGCCTGTACCCAGGCCCTTTCCTCGTCAAGCCCTAGTGGACAGCTGGCCACGAAGCCCCTCACCCACCCGCCTCACCTCACACTCATAGTATCCCAGGTCCTCCTTGCCCGCCTCCTTGACCAGAAGCACCAGCAGGCCGCTGCGGGGCTCGCTCAGCATCCGGTACTTGCTGCCTGCGGTCAGCAGGGCCCCATCCTTGTACCACCTGGAACCCGTCCCGAAGGCCCATGAGGCAGGGCCAAGGCACGCTCTGCCCCACCCTGACATCCCCATGGTGCTCTATGCTGCAGACCCCTGCCCAGGCTCAGATTCCACAGTCCCAGTGAACCCACCCTTCTGAAAGCCCAAGTCCAGCCTGGCCATGCCATCTGGCTACAGAGGCCCCACGCCCAGGGGGTCTCAGCCCCATGACGCCCACTTTTCAGCGATCAGATGGTGGCTGTGCCCAGCCCAGTCCAGCTGCACAACCTGTGTTGCAGAGAGGTACCCAGAGCCCCTCCCTGCACCCCTCCCGATGCTGGCCCACCTGATCTGAGGGTGTGGAGTGCCCTCAACGGTGCAGGTGACCTGGGCATCCTCGCCCTCCACGAAGGGCACTGCTCGGACCTTGTTCACAAACCGTGGGGGAACTGCAGGGTGGAGAGAGACAGCAGGCCACGATGGAGCTGGGCACTGTCCTGGCCCCCACAGTCCTTCCTGAGCCCCAGTGGGCCCCTGACCACACGTGGTATCCATCCCCACCTGCCTGCCTGCACTTGGCCCTCGCGGGCCCCACGCCCTTGACCAGGGCCGTCGGGGGGGCTTGGTCAGGGTGTCCCCCCACCCCACAGCCTCCAGGCCCACCTTGCACCAGGATCTTCCCTAGGGTGCTGGCATTGCCAGCAGCGCTGGCCGCAAAGCACATGTACTGGCCAGAGTCCACTCCCGTCAGGTTGTCCAGGATGAGGGTGCAGGAGCCATCCGGGTCTTCAATGAGGATGTGGTGAGGGTCCACCTCCACTGGCTTCCCATCTAGAAAGGAGGGGTGAGGGCTGTCACAGGGGCAGGGGCCCTGCAGGCCTGTACTTGGTGGCCAAGAGGCTGGGGCTGGCCTGCATCTGTGTCTGTCTGTCTGTCTCCATCTTTCTCTACCAGTCTCCCCACAGAGGGTGTGGCCTAGACCTGTCTCTCTGTCTCTGTATGTCCCTCTTGGACATCAGCTAGAGGCAGGGCCAGGTGGAGAGACCCAAACCTGACAGAGGACATCCATGTGGACAGCTAGGTCCTTGGTTGCCCTAGCGCCCCAGTGTGACTCCCTGGGGACCTCCCACATGCCGACATGCCCCGCTCACTGGCTATGGGTCCATTTCACTCCACCCCACCCAGCCTACAGCTACATAAGTCACTGCCTAACACCCCTGCCCTCCCACCCACGTCCAGCCCCTCATCACAGCCAGCAGAGGGACAATCTGCAAGGGGCCTCGAGAAGGCACTCAGATTTCCATGGCTCTGCTGGACACAGGCACCAGATCACCCAGTTGTGGGGAGGCTCTCTGGGTGCCATGGTGGTGACTTGTGCATCTGAACTCTGGCCTGAAATGTGTTTGTGACTCAGCCTATCTACGCTGGAGCCTCAGCACCAGGCCCACCACTCAAGGGCCAGCCAGGCATACTGCTGGTCTTCCTGAGGCCACTCTTCTGGCTAGTGCCATGTGCCCTTGCTGACCCAGGAGCTGCTACAAGTGGCCTGGCCATTTGGCTTGACAGTGAACCAGCTACAAGTGGGACATCTCCATGCAAAGATCTGGGGGCCCAGAGCAGACGCCACGCCCCAACCCAGCTTCCTGGCTCTCGCTGAGCGGCAAAGGAATGCCAGGCCTTGCAGATTGCTCAGAGGCAGCCAAGGTAACGGAAAGCCAAATCGCAACTGGACGGCCTTTTATGGCCAGCAGAAACGGCCAAAGGCAGCTGTCCGCTAGAGCGAGCCCACCAGTTCTACCCACTTGCTGCCCCCGGGGCCCAGCTGGTGGGCACATACACAGGCCGTGCAAGACCAGCAGCTCCAGGCGGGGCCCCCTGGCAGCCCTCACCTCCCTGAGAGGTGGGCCCTGGCAGAGGTGGGTTTGGTCACGAAGGCACTGACTTGGGAGGGGACGGGTGCAGGTCTCCAGGAGTGAGCAAGTTGCCAGCCTGGCCCCGAAGCCCCCTTTCTTTCTGTTTCACCCCAACTACTCCTTCCCCCTGGCAGGACTCCTATGGTGTCATGAGGCCACCATGGGGAACCTCACCTGATGGCACCATGCCCTTTGGACTTTCAATCTGCAAACAACCTCCTCACTTCCTAAATGACCCAGACTCAGGTATTTTGTTGGCACATCAGGAAATGGACCAAGACAAGCACCATGTTCCTGAGACTGACTGACTGCAACTAGAGCCTCGGAGAGCGACTCATCCTCTGGTCTGGGACTTGTTCTCACCCAGACGCAGTTGCCAGGCATCACTTTTGAAAATCAGCTCTGAGCATGCAGTGAGGCTTTAGAGGAAACCAGACACCCGACCCAGCGAGGCCTTGTGATCTTCCACTCAGGGATGGGCCAATTCCGACTCCGTGAGGAACAAGAGCAGAAGCCACTTTCACCAAACGGAAGAGAGCTTCATGTGCATGAGTGGACATTCCCTGGGGGTGGTGGGGTTGGGCTCCACTCTCTACACCACTCCCTGATGCAGGCAGCTGACTCCATGAGGTCTGGATCCAGGGGGCTCCACTGAGAGACCTAGGCTTGGGTCCTCATGGTCCAGCTGAGCTGAAGCTCAGTGGTGCACACTGACCGCTGCAGCTGTCCAGCCTCAGCACCCAGCAAGGAGAGCTGGACTGATCACTGTTTCTGGAGCTGGCCAGAGCTCTGGGTACTCTTTGTCCCTCTCAGCCTGGCCGCCCTTCCTCGCTGCTTCCTGGGGCTTACCTTCCCCTTTACTCATGCCCACCTCTGACTCTGTGAGCCACTGGGTCCCCAGCCTGGAAGCCTGGACCTTGTCTCTCCACATTCATTCCACATCCAAACTGACCAGCCAATCCCTTCCCTCCCTCTCTCTCCCTCTCCCTCCCCTCTTAGCACCAGGAATTGAACCAGGGGCACATAATCACTGAGCCACCTCCCCAGCCCTTTCTATATTCTACCTGGAGACAGGGTCTTACTAAGCTGCTTAGGGCCTTGCCAAGCTGCTGAGGCTGGCGTTGAACTTGCATCCTCCTATCTCAGCCTCCCGAGCTGCTGGGATTATAGGCCTGTGTACTGGGCCTGACCCACAGTTTCAGATACATTGTGCACCAAGAACCTGCCTGTCATTTCTCACCTCAAGCCAGACCTCTCTCCTGAGCTCTAGATTTATTTTCAAGCCATCCTCTCCATAACCACCTGGAGCTCCAGGGGCACCTGGATTCTTCAAAACCTCGCAAACCTGGGTTTCTCTCCTCCCTGCCCAGCTCAGAATGCACCAGCCTGCCTTCTTGGGAGTCGGCCTCCTCTGTGAATAGGACCAGCAGCCCTGCTGTCCATACACCCCTGTGCTGCACCCTGGATCCCATCTCTCTTCCACACGCCCCAGCCAACCCATCAGCAGATCTGGCTGGCTCTGCCTTCAAAACGCATTGAGGATCCAACCTTGGCTGCCACCTGCACGACGCCGTGCCCCAGGCTGGTTCTGGGATTCCCCTGAGGTCCCCCTGCAGGCTCTTGGCACTACAGCTAAGGTGACAGATGACAGCTCCAAACCCTGTCCCTGTTGCTCACAGCACACAGTTTCCATGCAGTCAAGGGTCTGTGCCACCCAAAGGGATGGCGTTGGTCCTTGGCACCAGCAGGCTGCCTCAGGACCCCAGAACAGCCTGGGGCCACAACAGATGGGCTGGGCTAGGGGTTCGTGGCAGAGGCTCAGGGCCAGACTGGATACTCCATTTCACAATGTCATTCATGAAGGGAGCTCTGGGCCACGCTGGTATCTACGCCAATGACAAAATTCCTGGTGGGTGACCCCGGCCATGCTGGCATCTACCCGACGGTGACACTCCTGGTGGGTGACCCCAGCCACGCTGGTGTCTACCCAACGGTGACACTCTTGGTGGGTGACCCCAGCCACCTGGCGTCTACCCGACGGTGACATTCTTGGTGACATCCCCATGCTGTCTTCTGTGCCAACAAGGAGACTTACAGTGGGCTCCAGGCTGCTCGCCCTCAGGAGGGCTGGAACCTGAGTTGGCCATGTGAGTGGCCTGCCATGCCAGTCTGACGGAGTCCCCGTGATGCTGCTGCATCAAGTCTCAATGAGCCTCCCTGGTTGGCACCGTTCTCTGTGTGTCTAGGTGTTGCTAGGAGGAGAAGGTGCTCTCCTCACTCCACTTCCAGCTGGAAGCTCACACTTGGTGTCACTAGACCCTCCCCAAGTGCTCCTCTTTCCACAGGCGCCGAAGTCTTGGTCCTCCTGCTGCAGTGAACCCAAACCCTGAGCATAACAACTTTGAACGCTGTGAGGCCTTCTAGTCCATCACTGAACCTGGAGGTGACCTTGAGGACCCCTGAACTTGACATCAGAAGTGAAGGTGGTCCTGGGACCCCAAGCCTGCGGTGGTGTCAAGTGAGACTGGCCCTGGAGATGCCTGACCTCCCCTGGCCCTGGCGCTCTCATTGCTGAGCCACGTCAGGCCTGTGCTCTATGGCAGTATGGTCGGCACCCTCCAGGGCCCATCGAGCTCACGGGGTCTGGCGTGCTGTTCCTGCACCCAGGCTGCCTGCCTGCAGCCTCCGTTGTGGTCCCAGTACCCTCACGGCTGCCCTCAGGCACGGCTGCCTCCGCCCTATCCTGACCTCTGACCCTGCTCACTCCCCTGGTGGCCACAACACCACCTGACTTACCTGTTCACCATCCATGGCCAGGATGTCCACCCCTTGAACAGGCCTGGACTGTCTCCTGTCCCTCAGGCCCAGCCCACTGACCAGACCTCATGCTGTCCTCAGCCCCCATGCAACCCGTCCCCTGGGTGGTGCTTCCTGTTAAGGGTCAGCCTGCGTGCCCTGACAGGTACCTTTGTACCAGCTGACGATGGGCTCAGGTGTGCCAGTCACACGGCAGGCCAGCTTAACCGTCTCGCCCAGCTCAGCTGTGCAGTCAGCCAGTTCCTCTTCAAACTCCGGAGGGCCTAAGGGCACACGTGGGTCTGAGGGATCTGGGTGGGCTCAGGCCGACGGTCCCCAGGTGCACCCTGGCAGTGTCCCACATCCAAGGGCCGGGCTGCTGCCCTCCAGGGCCCCAGCCCAGCATCACGAGAGTGAGCCAGGCTGGGTGTGGCTGGGCAGGGGCAGGGCAGACCAGGATTCAAGATGACCACACCCAGACATGACCTGGACAGACGCCCCAGGTCCGGAGCCACACAGTGTCTCCCCTCTCCGTGTCCCCTACTTGGGTCAGGGTCAGCTCAACACCTGCTCCAGGGCTCCCTGGGAGGCCACAGCCACGGCTTCCCCAGCCAAAGCTGACCAAGGGGCAAGCCAAGCCACCGTCCCAGAAAGCAGCCCACACCCAGGTACCCACACAAGGCTCAGGGCCCTGTGGCCTGAGTGCAGCACAGTCAGGCAGCTGAGTGACAGTTCAGGTCCCCATCCAGCGTGGCACCAGGAATACTCACACCACACAGGCAGGGCCAGGCGCTGCTGGATGCCACTGATCTCCTTCACCCAGGAGTTCTTGATGATGACCGTCCGCGCCTGCAGCAGGTACTTGCGCACAGAGTCCTCTCGCTCATGCCACACCTCGAAGGCTCGGTCGTCCCCTTCCACCTGGCCATTCAGGTCGATGCTGCTCAGCTGTTGGGGCAGACATTAGTGGGAGGACAGAGTTGACCATCCTCAGAGAGACATGGTCCAGTAGGGCTATGCCCAGGTCACCCCAGAACAGTGGCCAGTGCTGCTCCAGAGACCACCCTGGAGCCCAGGAACAGGGAAAACCCCTGCCTGCATGACAGCCTGCAGCCCCTGAGCCCTGGGCACCACAGACCTTCATCATATTCCGGAACACATAGCTGAAGGTATCAGTGCGAGAGTCTCGCCGGGGCTTGCAGATCACCAGGTGGTTCCGGAACAGGAAGACATGGCGGTTATGGCCCTTCCAGGGCATCCGTGCCCCTGGCGCACCCTCCCACACAATGAAGTGGCCCTGTGGCGTGAGGAGGCTATGGTTGGTCTTGGTCCCTGGACCCACCCCTGGGTGCAGACCCCAGCGCCCACCGAAGCCATGCCCTACCAGCACAGGCGCAGCCCCCACCTGGCGGATGGGCTCCCCCAGGGCATCCAAGGTGCCTGGGTAGTTCTCCATGAGGGACACATGCAGCTTGTTCTCGGCACGCTGGGGCAGCGCGGACACCATGGCGTAGGCCTGCTCCAGGAGGACGCAGTTCTGCCCATTCCGGGCCTTGTTGCGGATCAGCTCCTGAGGTGGGACCCAGGGTCAGGACCAGATGCTCCACGGCCACCCCGAGCTCCGGCCTGAACGGGCAGGGCTGGGCTGGGAGCAGGGCTGCCCACCTTGAGCAGAGCCTGGTACTTCTGTACCCGCTCCACCGGCTGCTCCAGGTAGTGCTGCAGCGGGGGTGGGGGTGGCTGGGAAGGGTCCCCGGCAGACAGTGTCTCCTCGGCGTATTTCTGTAGGCACCACAGGGTGGGTGTCAGGCAGGAATGCCCGGCCCCAGTGAGGGCATCCTGACAGTAGAGGATGGTCCCGGGTGCTCTCTCACCTAGCCCTGAACCTGGGCAATGGCCTACCTAGCAGGTAGCCAGCCCAGGACTTGGGCAACGAAGTGGCCAGCCCAGGAGCACAGAGCCACAAGGCGCTGATTGCATTTCTCACTAAGCTGTGGCTCCAGGGACCCTGGGGGCGGTGGGGGGGTCAGGGAGGATGGACTCAGGCTGCCAGTGCAGGGCGAGGGCGAAGCCTCAGGGACAGTCAGGTCAGTGAGGCTTCTGGTGGGCGTCAGGCCAGCACTAGGCCTGGAGCTGCCAAGGAGGGGCGGCTGGCCAACGCCATGGGGCTGGGCAAGGGCACCTTGTAGAACTCCTGGACCGGCGTGCTGACTACCACAGACTCTGCCTGCACACGGCCCACCAGGAACTCCAGGTATCTCTCAAAGGCCTCTTGGTTCTTGATGAAGCACATGGCCACATCGTCGTCCGTGTCGCAGTGTTGCAGCTCCTGCAAGAAGCTGCCAGGGGGGATGGGTCAGGACCACCACCCACGGCCCAGCCCTGGGCCCACTCCTCAGGAGGATACGGGCTTCTGCCCTGGGGCCTGTGAGGCTGAGTGTGCTGAGCTGGGTGTGCAGACACATGGCGTGTAAGGAAGCACATGGGCATGTGCACTTGCCCACCTGTGTGGTGTGTAGGACATGTGCGTGTGTATGAGGCATACACACGTATGGAGGCTGTGCCCGTGTGGGTGCTCATGTGTGCAGGTGTGAGACTGTGCATGTATACACAGCATGTGCAGGCGTGACCATGGACATGTGGCATATGTGCACAGCATGAGTGCACACATTTGCATGAGTGTGTGGACGCACACATGGTTGCACACATGTGCACTTCTACGTCGGTGCCAGTGCGGGTGCAGGCTGGCATGCCCGTGCGTGCACATATCTGTGTGCACAGTGTGCACAGCATCTGTGTACAGGGTCCACAGGGGTCTGTGTGCATGTGTGCACACTGTGCACGTGTGTATCAAGCACATGTGCACACGTGGGGAAATGCTGTGTGGAGGCTTCACGTGTGCACGTGTCCAGATACGTGCATCTGCGTGCCTGTGGCCCGTGCGAGTGTTCGCTGGTGCTGGCATCCTGCAGCTTCCAGCCCACACAGCCTAGCCGTCCCTGTGGGGGATCACGTAGCTGGGACATGCCCGTGGGCAATCGAGCTCCACGAGGCCGACCCACAGCTGAGCACACACCCATGTGTGTGTGTGTGGCCCCTGCCCACCTGCTGTGGAAGCGACTGATGTCCTGCACATTGCGGAAGATGACTGCCTTCTGGCTGGCCACGGCTGCTGGCACGCGGGGACAGCGGTCCAGGTGCTGTATGTGGTGGCTCTGGAGGAACTGCAGCTCGCCCACGAAGGCCTCCTCTGAGCTCAGTAGCTCCTGGATGACCGAGCTGGGCGGGAGGGTGATGTGAGGGGAGGGCCAGGAGCTGCCCTACTCCTCCCGCCTACATGGGGACTGGGGATACACGGAGCAGCAGAGCTTGCTCCCTCATGGCCGCTACCCCTCAGCTGCTAAATGGGGCATCTGTGATCAGAAGCCTGCTACCCAGCTTCAGAAAGGGGTGGATGGTGGAGCCCGGGCACTGCCTCCTCCCCCAGGGAGAAGTCTCCTGGCACAAGGCTCTGGGGGGGAGGGCACAGCTGCAGAAACCAGGGGTGGGACAGGGACCTGGAGTTCATGCAGCGTCAGCAGGCAGGGGTCCCCTGAGCAGCAGGCCAGAGCCCCAGCTGGCCTTGTGAGGCCCCACAGCCAGACCCCCGGCCCCGCCCAACACACACCTCAGCCGGGTCTTATACTCGTCCTCGGACACGGCCTCAGGGAACTCAGGGGCCTCACTGGGCCCCCAGTCAGGAGACAGCTGTTGAAAAACAGGGCTCTGTCCCAGAGCTCTGGCCTCCGCTGGGCTGCTGGGCTCTTGTCCCTCACTTCCAGGGCCCCGGGGCCTTGGTGCCATACCTTGAGTCTCTTGTCCAGGTAGGCTGGCGACACCCAGCCCTGCCTGGAGGGGCTGGATTTGGTGGGCTTGGTGCGCACAAGCCAGCGCAGCGGGTGTGCCGAGTCCAAGACCTCCACGTACTGGCCTTCCCGCAGTGCAATGGCGTCCTGCTCAGCCCCCAGGGGCAGGTAGTCGGCTGTGGCCACGTAGATATCAAAGATCTGATAAAGACCAGGCCCTGAGTCAGGAGGCCAGAGAGGTGGAGCCAAGCCTGCCAAGGCTCCCTACTGCCCCCCACCTCTGAGAAGGGTGAGGGTCTTCAAACCCCCAAGGGCACAGAGGGGAAGGTGCTGAGTCCAGGGTCCAGGGAGGTGCCCAGTCCAGGACAACAGAGTAGGAGCCCCAGGGTCACTCTGCACGGGTGCTGGTTCCTGCCCATGCGGCTGGGCAGCTGGACTGTGGCTGCCCACCGGCCCCTGTAATCCCACAGGTGCTGGGGCTCTGGAGGCAGAGGCATATTCCCCCAGAGGGCAGCGAGAGTGACCACCAGAGGCAGCACTCTGCAGGAACCCCCTGCAGAGGACTCTGCCCTCCGCTCCAGCCTCTGGTGTCCCTGCAGGTGGTCCCCTCCCAGCCGCACCCTGCCCTCACAACCCCACATCGCCTCTTCAGGAGGCCAGGACCCAGGCCCCCAAGGGTCCAAGCCCACCCACCTCGCCGCGGGAGTCCCCATCCTCCGACTCCGAGGATGACTCCTGGATGCTGGAGGAGGGACGTGACCTGCCGTGCCGTGGGGAAGCAGATGGAGTCTTGGACTCCTCATCACTGTCACCTCCAGGCACCTGCAGCTTGGCTGGGTAAACACAAGGGTCATGATGCCCCTGGAAGGCTGTCCCCCCACTGCCTACCACCCAGTCAGTCCCCAGGGCTCACTGGCACATAAACCTCGAGGACACTGGGTCCCAGCCTTCCATGGGGACCCCGGGAGCCCACCCTGGCCCCCTCACCCTGTGTAATCTTGGCCGACACCATCTCAGTGATCTGGGAGGTGAGTTTTTGTAGGAACTCCTCCGTGCCCACCTCGGCGAGGGACAGGTGGCCGCGGGCCGCCTCAGTCACCAGGGCCTCTCCTGGGGGGGCAAACACAACACTATGTGGCCATGCGTCCCTATAGGTTCACCACAGTTCCCCTAAGGGCTGGTGGTGAACAGGGTCAAGGCCCCAGGGTGATGGGCATCTGGCAGGGAGACCATGAGGTGTGCCCGTGGGCAGCACACGAGCAGGCTCAGCAGGAGGGACGAGAGGGAGCAAGGTCTGGACAGAAGAGACAGCGAGTGGCCAGAACACAGCCACAGAGCAAGCTGAGGGGCAGCAGGGGGCAGGCAGGGCTGCAGGCAGGTGGTGAGGGAGCTGAGGACAAGGTTGGGAAGTGTCCAGCCTGGCATCAGGCTTGGGGCGGGGTTGGGGCTGCAGGGGCCCAGGTGGGTGTGGCTCTTCTTAACATCTGGCACCTAAACCTCCACACAGCCCACTGGCCGTGGGCACCCGGACCACAGAGGTCAGAAACAGCTCTGACTCCAACCAGAGCCGGGAACCAGCCGTGAGAGGGCAGGGTCCAGCCCAGAGCCCAGCAGCTGGCAGGCGGCTCCTGGTGTGAGGGGCAGCCTCCCCTGCACCCACCCAGACACACCTTTCTTCTGCCCAGCAAGGTCGGTGAAACTAGCAGACTCGGACATCTGTGCTGAGATAGCTTGAGTGGTCCTGAGGGGAAGAGCGTCCTGTGAGCCCAGCCTGGACTCCACCACACTGCTGCCCACAGAGAGAGGGTCTGGGGGCCAGGACACCACAACTGGGGGCTCCACACAGAAGGGGCCCTGAGAAGGCTCATTTTACAGCGTGGAGAAACCGCACGGGGAAGGGAGCTGGCCAAGCCTCATGGCTACCCCACCGCAGCCCCACTGGGTAAGCCAGGGCGCCCACTCACCCCTGCAGGAAGGTAGACATGAGAGCCTCCTTCACCTTCTCCTGCTCCTCCTCCTTGGGCACTGTCCAGAGAGCCAGGGAGCCATCAGGACCAGTCCTGCACCCCAGTGCGCTGGGTCCTGGGCTAGGACCCCTACCCAGGATATCTAAGCCACCTGGGGGCCCTGCCTGCACTGTCCTTCAGAAGCCCTGGCAAGGATCTGTGCCCACCTCCCTGTCCCGTGGTCACCTAGTGGGGTTGGGAGACAGGCCTGCCCTCCAGGCACCATCTCTCAGAGGGGCTGAGCAGAGGGCTCTGGGCAGGGCCCACAGGCCAGCCGTGCAGTGTGGGCAGGGCTGAGGCTCCAGGCCAAGCTGGCCTGCACCGCTGGGCCCAGACGCCCCGAGCTGACCCCTCCCACACCTGGGCTACCCACTCACGGCCTGAGACATGCAGGCTGGCGGAGCACAGGGCCTGGCCGGCGGCACTGCTGGCGATGCATGTGTAGGTGCCCTGGTGCTGCCGGCCCACGTCCAGGAGGACCAGGCTGTGCTGCTGGGCAGAGCTGGCCACGGTGTAGCCTGGGGTGTTGGGGCCGATCCACAGCACACCTCTCTCGGCCTCTTCCTTGAGCCAATGCACAGCGGGGGCCGGGCATCCTGTGGGCAGGAGTGGGCTCAGTGGGCACAGCCCCACCAGTGTGGGCCACCAGAAGAGGGCACTGTGGCATGGGTGATGTGAGGGGTGGAGCGGGAGGCCATACAAGGTGGCATGGTGGCCTGTGGGAGGGTGGCATGGGGGACCTGCAGGAGGGTGGCCTGGGTGACCCATGGGAGGGTGGCACAGGGGACCTGCGGGGTGCTCTTTCTCTGGGGAGTGAGGACACCCACCTTCCACCTTCACCGAGAACGTAATGCTAGAGCCCCTCTTCACTTTCTTGGGGGTGAACCTCTCCAGGATGCGGGGTGGCACCAGTTGCTCACACACATCTGGAAGAGCAAGGACAGCCATGGGGACACATGGCCCAGTCCCTAGCTCCCGTGTTCTGACTCCCCCGTGCCTGGGAACGCCAGGTAAGTCTCTGCGGCCTGTGCCTGAGCCCCAGAGAGCCCTCTTCCTGGACCTCCACCACTGCAGGCCCGGGTCAGTCCATCCACCCTGTCTGCCCACAGGGTGCCATCTCACCTGAGGCTGGCTTATCTTCCAGTTCATCGGGGCCTGAAAAATGAGAGGGAGTCAGACGTCCAGTATGCACAGGTCCCCTGCTTCCCCACACAGGGAAAGTCCTGGTCCTACTGCCCAGTGGGGGGACCTGAGCATGGCCCCACTCCATGGTCAAAGGTCCATCAAAGGTGCCTGAAACCATGGCCAGGCAGCCGAGGGACTCCCACTCCAGTGTGACCAGACACAACGTGACATCCCTGCCCTCCCTGTGCCCACCAGGGAGTCTGGGGCCCCACGTGGAACCACATGGGCACGTGTAAGATGGCAGCTGGGGGGCTTCACCTAGAGATGCAGAAGGACCAGCAACAGAGTCTCCCCAGGACTCCTGGGGTCAACCCGGGAATCAACTCAGTGCTCAGAACATTTGGGAAAATAAGGAAATGTGGGTTTTCCTGCCAGGGGCACCCCTGGGCTTCATGTGGGTCTACAGGGCCAGCGTCTGTCTGCCTTACCCAGGAGCCTGCGCATCACTCAGGGCAGGGGCACCCCAACCCGCTGCGGGCACCCACTCCCGGGGGGAAGCTCGGCCCCTGACACTGCACAGGGGAAGTGAGCTGGGCCTGGGCCTGCTGGGCACGCAGTGCATGTGGCACTGCCCACTCCTTCAGAGCACACACCTCGGACCAGCAGCCGGGCAGACGAGTAGGCAGCACCCATGGCATTGCTGACGTAGGCCGCATACTGGCCAGCGTCCTCCCGGGTGACAGAGACTATCTCCAGGGTGTGCAGCATCTTCTTGTCGGCCATGCGGATGTGGGTAGATGCAGACAGGGGCTGGCCGTCTTTGAACCAGTACAATCTGGGGGCCGGGTAGCCTGGGGCCACAGAGGGAGGTGGTCGGCACAGGGCCATTCCAATGGGCACCACGCTTTCCCGATGGGAGACAAAGGTCCAGAGAAGAGCCACTAAGAGACCAGCATGCCTCTGGTGGTGGGGGTGAGGTGGCAGCCTCCTGCTGCCCAGCAACAGGCGCCCATGACCACCTGACCAGGCCCCTCCACTGACTAAGCCCCTCCCACACATGACCAAGGGAGGCAGCTCCCTGGCCTCCCTCCTTCTGTGGCAGCCCCCACTCCCCAGCCCCTCACCTTTCACCTTGAGCTGAAATTTGGCCAGGCGTGTGCCAGGGGCCACCTGGAGGTCCCTCAGCTCCTCCACCACCTGCGGCAGCTGCCCCTCATCTGACTCTGTTCCCTCTTGCTCCCGGCTGGCAAGAAAGACAAATGAGGGGGCAGCCACAGAGTGCAGCGGAAGGAGGGTGGGTGGGGCCCAGGGGTCTATGCCAGAGGCGGGCGGGTCCTGAGGTTCCCTGTCCATTGTGTGGAGAGGCAGAGGGACATCAATGGCCAGGGTCTGACTGCAGGCTCTGGATGTGGACTGTCAGTCCTAGCCACCCAGCCTAGATCACCACCTCCCGGGGGGCCTGGGCCCGCTATCTGCGTGGCCCCACCTGGACAGGTATCCCTGGGCACTGAAGTAGGACGAGGTCTCCGTGGCATCTGCAGCAGTGTCGTAGTCCGTGCTGGTCACTGGGGAGGAAAGATGGGCAGAGGTGACTCAGGATCTCGGCTCTCTGGGAGGGCGCCCTCCTGTTCCCAGCCCCGTCCTTCCGTGCCCATGACTGACCACAAGCCGCTCAGACCCAGCACACAACATCGCTTGACTCTGGGTCTCCATGAGCGGCAGGCAGGGACCATGGCAGAAGTCCCGGTCCTATCCCATCAAGGCACAGGCACTGGAGACACAGGCCTCAAAGCCAAGGAACGGAGACCTGGATTTCTGGCCAGGAGTGACAGGCCTGGACCGTGTGGGCAAGTGAGTGTCCCCCAGAGTGCCCATGTTGAGATGCTGACCCAGCAGACGGCTGGGAGGTGTGGCCCTGGGTCTGGGGCCAGCGGGAGCTGAACGGCAGCAGTGCCTCAGCCAGGGACCTGAGGGCCCTGGCCCCTCCTGCCACATTCGGTGACATTCTGGGAAAATTAGGGGATTTTACAAGATTTCTAAGATGATGAAGTGGAAGAAAATAGTCACTTCAACAAATGGCGTTGGACAAGAGTACGCGGGGGCCTCACTCTCAGTGCACAAAACAACACACTCCAAACAGACCAAAGGCCCCCGCTTAAAAGCTACTGCAGGGGGGCGGTTCCAAGATGGCGGTCTAGACGGACGCTGTGGTCAGTCTCTCCAGAGCCAGAGGTTGAAGTTGTGGAAATACCATCTCCCAGCCAGCTTCTGGATATCATCATACAGCTACCCGGGCAGGAATTTCACTTGCGCGTGTAAGCAGGGCCACCAGCCAGCAGCCATAGCCACAAGCAGAGTGACTTCAGCAGCAAGCGGCAGCGGAGCTCAGCCGC
>PVHX01018535.1:26577-36809 GCA_004024805.1 Geosciurus inauris | reverse complement strand
CTCCCAGAATGTAGGCTCTCTGTTCACCTCATTGATAGTTTCTTTTGCTGAGAAGAAGCTTTTTAGTTTAAGTCCATCCCATTTATTGATTCTTGCTTTTATTTCTTGTGCTATAGGAGTCTTGTTAAGGAATTTGGGGCCTAATCCAACATGATGAAGATTTGGACCTACTTTCTCCTCAATTAGACGCAGGGTCTCTTTTGTGCATGGTGAGAGATAGGGGTTTAGTTTCATTTTACTGCATATGGATTTCCAGTTTTCCCAGCACCATTTGTTGAAAAGGCTATCTTTTCTCCAATGTATGTTTTTGGCACCTTTGTCTAGTATGAGATAGCTGTATTTATGTGCATTACTCTCTGTGTCTTCTATTCTATACCATTGGTCTACATGTCTATTTTGGTGCCAGTACCATGCCGTTTTTATTACTATTTCTTTGTAGTAAAGTTTAAGGTCTGGTATTGTGATGCCTCCTGCTTCACTCTTCTTGCTCAGGATAGCTTTGGCTATTCTGGGTCTCTTATTTTTCCAAATGAATTTCATGATTGCCTTTTCTATTTCTATAAGAAAGGCCTTTGGGATTTTAATTGGGATAGCATTGAATCTGTATAGCACTTTGGGTAGTATGGCCATTTTAATAATATTGATTCTGCCTATCCAGCAACATGGTAGGTCTTTCCATCTTCTAAGATTTTCTTCAATTTCTTTCTTTAGTGTCTTGTAATTTTCATTGTAGAGGTCTTTCACCTCTCTTGTTAGATGGATTCCTAAGTATTTTATTTTTTTGGAGGCTATTGCGAATGGATTGTTTTTTCTGAATTCTTTTTTAGAGGACTCACGCTGATGTATAGAAATGCGTTTGATTTATGGATATTGATTTTATATCCTGCAACTTTGCTGAATTCATTTATCAGTTCTAGAAGTTTTCTGGTGGAACTTTTTGGATCCTCTGTGTATAGAATCATGTCGTCTGCAAATAATGATAGTTTGAGTTCTTCTTTTCCTATTTGTATCCTTTTAATTTCCTTCGTCTGTCTGATTGCTCTGGCTAGAGTTTCAAGGACTATATTGAATAAGAGTGGTGAGAGAGGGCATCCCTGTCTTGTTCCAGTTTTTAGAGGGAATGCTTCCAATTTTTCTCCATTTAGGATGATGTTGGCCTTAGGCTTAGCATATATTGCTTTAACCATGTTGAGGTATGTTCCTGTTCTCCTTAGTTTCTCTAGTGTTTTGAACATGAAAGGGTGCTGTATTTTGTCAAATGCTTTCTCTGCATCAATTGATAGAATCATGTGATTCTTTAAGTCTATTGATGTGATAGATTATGTGTATTGATTTCTGTATGTTGAACCAACCTTGCATCCCTGGAATGAACCCCACTTGATGATGGTGCACTATTTTTTAAATATGCTTTTGTATGGAATTTGCCAAGATTTTGTTGAGAATTTTTGCATCTATATTCATCAGGAATATTGGTCTGAAATTTTCCTTTTTTGACTTGTCTCTGTCTGGTTTTGGAATCAAGGTGATACTAGCCTCATAGAATGAGTTTGGAAGGGTTCCCTCCCTTTCTATTTCATGGAATAATTTGAGGAGTATTGGAGTTAGTTCTTCTTTGTAGGTCTTGTAGAACTCGGCTGAGAATCCATCTGGTCCAGGGCTTTTCTTGGTTGGAAGGCTCTTGATGGCCTCTTTTATTTCCTTGCATGTAATTGATCTGTTTAAGTCATGAATGCCCTCCTGGTTCAGTTTGGGTAGGTCATATGTGTCTAGGAATTTGTCGGTGTCTTCAGGGTTTTCTAATTTACTGGAATATAAGTTTTCAAAATAGTTTGATTATCCTCTGTATTTCAGCAGGGTCTGTTGTGATATTTCCTTTTTCGTCACAAATTTTGGTAATTTGGGTTTTCTCTCTCCTTCTTTTTGTTAGGGTGGCTAAGAGTTTGTCAATTTTGTTTATTTTTTTGAAGAACCAGGTTTTTGTTTTATCAATTTTTTGAATTGTTTCTTGTGTTTCAATTTCATTGATTTCAGCTCTGATTCTAATTATTTCCTGTCTTCTACTTCTTTTGGTGTTGCTTTGTTCTTCTTTTTCTAGGGCTTTGAGTTGTAGCATCAACTCATTGATTTGCTGATTTTTAGCTCTTTGAATATATGAGCTTAATGCAATGAACTTTCCTCTTAGCACTGCCTTCATAGTGTCCCAGAGATTTTGGTATGTTGTATCAGAGTTCTCATTTACCTCCAAGAATTTTTCAATCTCTTCCCTGATGTCTTCAGTTACCCATGCATTGTTCAATAGCAAATTATTGAGTCTCCAGGTGTTATAGTGGCTTCTTTTTTAAAACTGTCATTAATTTCTAGTTTCAGTCCATTGTGGTCAGATAGAATGCAGGATAGTATATCTATTTTTTTGTATTTGCTAAGAATAGCTTTTTGGCATAGCATGTGATCTGTTTTGGAGAAGGAACCATGTGCTACTGAGAAAAACGTGTATTTGCTTGTTGAAGGATGGAATATTCTATATATATCTGTTAAGTCTAGATCATTGATTGTTCTATTAAGTCTCGTAGATTCCTTGTTTAGTTTTTGTTTGGAAGATCGGCCCAGTGGTCAGAGAGTTGTGTTAAAGTCACCCAATACTATTGTGTTGGGATCTATTTGGTTCTTGAATTTGAGAAGGGTTTGTTTGACGAACATGGCTGCCCCATTGTTTGGGGCATAGATATTTAAGATTGTTATGTCTTATTGATGTATGATTCCCTTAAGCAGTATGAAATGACTTTCTTTATCCTTTTTCACTAACTTTGGTTTAAAGTCTACTTTATCTGAAATGAGGATGGAAACTCCTGCTTATTTACGCAGCCCATGTGAGTGATAAATTTTTTTCCATCCTTTCACCTTCAATCTGTGAGTATCTCTTGCTATGAGATGAGTCTCTTGGAGGCAGCATATTGTTGGGTCTTTTTTTTTAATCCAATCTGCCAGTCTGTGTCTTTTAATTGCTGAGTTTAGGCCATTGACATTCAATGTTATTATGGAGACATGGTTTGTATTTCCAGACATTTTGGCTTATTCTTAGTTTTTAACTTGACTGGGTTTCTCCTTTGATTGGCCTTTAGTGTAGCTCTTCCCTCGGTAGGTTTTCACTGTTGTTTAGCATTTCCTTCTCATGGAATATTTTACCAAGAATGTTCTGTAGTGCCGGCTTTCTTGCTGTGAATTCTTTTAATTTTTGTTTATCTTGGAAGGTTTTTATTTCATCATCAAACCTAAAACTTAATTTTGCTGGATATATGATTCTTGGTTGGCATCTGCTGTCTTTTAGTGCTTGGTATATGCTTTGCCATGATTTTTTTGCTCTCAGGGTCAGGGTTGAGAAGTCTGCAGTGATCCTAATTGGCTTCCCCCTATATGTAATCTGATTCCTTTCTCTTGTGGCTTTTAAGATTCTCTCCTTATTCTGAATGTTAGGCATTTTCATTATGATGTGCCTTGGTGTAGGTCTGTTGTGATTTTGTACATTTGGTGTCCTGTAAGCCTGTTGAATTTGATTATTCAATTCATTCTTCATATTTGGAAAGTTTTCTGATATTATTTCATTGAATAGATTGCTCATTCCTTTGGTTTGGAATTCTATGCCTTCCTCTATCCCAATAATTCTTAAATTTGGTCTTTTCATGTTATCCCATAGTTCTTGGATGTTCTGTTCATGGTTTCTTACCATCTTCACTGTGTGGTCAACTCTATTCTCAAGGTTAAATATATCATCTTCAGTGTCTGAGGTTTTGTCTTCCAAGTGGTGTAATATATTGGTGATGCTTTCTATTGAGTTTTTAATTTGATTTATTGTTTCTTTCATTTCAAGGATTTCTGTTTGGGTCCTTTTCAGAATCTCTATCTCCTTATTGAAGTGATCTTTTACTTCCTGTATTTCCCTATGTATCTCTTTATTGAAATGATCTTTTGCTGACTGGGCTTGCTCTCTTATATCATTCTTTAAGTCACAGAACATTTTAATTATGTAAATCCTGAATTCCTGTTCTGTCATTTTTTCTGCTGTACTGACCATGGATTCTACTAGTGTAGTATCTTGGTTTGTTTGAGTCACTTTCTTCCCTTGTTTTTTCATGATGTTTGTGTGTCTTTCCTTCTACCTCTGCTGATCCAAGTTGTTACAGTTTTTACTCCTATATGGGTATAGTTTCCCTGCAGGGTTTCAATACCTCTCCTTTAAAGGGGAGACCAATATTGATTGATCTCAATACAAGCAATATATAGTTTCAAACCAAGTAGCTCCTAATAGCTCCCAAATACATTTACAGTTTAGTCACGATATACAACAATTATGAGTTTCTTTACAATCTATTATGTAAACAATAAGTTTGCACAAGGGTCTATAGTTTCTGTTGGTGGGCTAGGGAAACTTGAGGGTGGAGTGTAGGATAGAATGTTGGGGTAGTAGGAAGTGAGGATATGGTTATTAGATCTTAGAAACCATGAAAAAGGAATCCAAGAGAAGTTGGCTATTACTAGAAAGAGCGACAGAGAGTTGGGGAAGACCAGTAAGGAGGAAGAAAAGAGAGTACAGCGAGGAGAGAAGATAGCAAGAAAAACAAAACATATGCAAGAGGAAGTTACAAGACTATATAATACCACTCTAGTATACAGTTCAGAAATCCTAATCTACCATATCCCACTGTATAACAAATACTTGGTTTCACAACTGTTGGGGATTAGAGGGTAGGAAAAGAGTGAGAGAGAAAAAAGGGAAGGAAAAAGAAAGAAAGGCAAGAAGGAAAGAGCAGAGAAATAAAACAAAAAGATTATACAATAGAAATATTAGGAGAAAAAGATAAAGGATAAAATAAAAAATAAAAATAAAAAAATTTAAAAAAAACCAAAAAGTCTCAATGTTAATAAACAGGTATGGTTCCTTTCTCCTCCAGTAGGTGGTGTTGTACGTTGCTTGCTGGACTTTCCCTGTTGGTGTCCTGGGTGTGGGTTTCATAGCAGGAGCTCTGGAGCTGGTGGAGATGCTGTTTCCCGGTGTGCTGTGTTGAGGTCAAAGTTTGTTCCCATGTGCTGTCTGACGCCCCCTGGTGCAGGAAGTTCTGCCCTTTTAGATGGATATCCACAAAGAACAGTAGCCGGGGTTTCCGCTCAGGGGACGGTTTGTCCACAGGAGCAACTGCTAGGGGTCCTGCGTGGTTGGGTGGGTGCTGGAGCCAGGTACCCCGTGTGGAAGCAGGCCTCGCCCGCCCGGGGCGAATCCTGGGCTGGAGCCCTGGGTTGGGGCCTCATGCCGCAGCTGTGTTCTGCCGCTGGTCGCTGAAGTCACACTGTTTGTGGCAATCGCTGCTGCCTGCTGGCCCTGGCCTGCGGACTTCCGCCTCCTCCACAGGCCCCTTTCACTGCCTCTCATGGCAATCACTGCTGCCTGGTGGCCCTGGCCTGTGAACTTCCAGGAATGAGCTTCTGATACACACAACGGAGCAGATGAAATTCAGCCTACTTTTTTTTTTTTTTTTTGGTACTGGGGATTGAGCTCAGGGGCACTCAACCACTGAGTCACATTCCCAGTCCTATTTTTGTGTTTTATGTAGAGACAGAGTCTCACTGAGTTGCTTAGCGCCTCACCATTGCTGAGGCTGGCTTTGAACTTGTGATTCTCCTGTCTCAGCCTCTCAAAATGCGAGGATTACAGGCGTGCACCACCACACCCAGCTGAAACTCAACTCCTTTTTATGAAGTAAAATAAGCCAAATTCAAAAGATACATGCATGTTGTATTATTTCTGTGGCATTTTAGAAAAGGCAGAATTATAGAGAACAGATTAGTGTTTGCCTACCAGGGGAGTTCAACTACAAGTAACCGGAGGGAAATTTCTGGGATAATGGAAATGATTGGGGTAGTGGTTATATGATTCATTGAATTTGTTAAGGGTGAATTTTACTGATTATGAACTATACTCAAATGACATGTAAGTAAATATTGCTAAGTTTATGATATTTCTTTTCCCATTATGAGTTTTCTTCATTAACTTATTCGGAAAGTATATAATTTGGGGAGGTATAAGAGGTTTGTTGTTAAAAAGTGTACAAATGTGGCACTGAGTATATTATATATTACATTTATGTATTTTTACATCTTTTTCTTATATTTAACACTTCAGGAGGGAATAGTTTGATATATTTTATAGTATATTTTCAATACAACATATTTTCAATATAATGTAAATTGGATTTTAGGTGTTTATTAAAATTAAATTCCATTCATCTGGGGGTGTGGTGGTAGACTTGGGAAGCTGAGGCAGGAGGATTACTTGAGCTCATGACATTCCAAGACCCCATTTCAAAAATAAATTTCATTAAAACCAAAATGAACACTTGTGCTTTATGGTTAGTAGCAGTTAACTAGAAACAAAAAATGATATTGTACGTGCTAAAAAATCCAAAATGCTCAATATAAATACTCTCCTTGTACAGTGTGATTTTTAAATTTTGGAAAGGAAAGAACTGTCATCCCCTAACTTGTGGCTTTTTCGTGCACATCCAGTATATCTAATTGATCTTGTTAAATAAACAATAATCAAACCCTCTCCATATTCCCCACTTGTAATCCTCAATGCTTTTGTGCATTGTCCTCCACCTGGAGTTTCCTTCTCTCTGCACCTTGTGTGCCTACAAACTATTAGTTTTTAAACATTTAGCCCCATCTTTCGAAGCTTTTACTGAACCTCCGATTTAAAAATACCTCATTCGGAGGGAGCGGAGAGGGGGCATGGGGACAGTAAAGATGGTGAAATGAGATGGACATCATAGCCCTAGCTTCATGTATGACTGCATATTTGATGTGATTCTACATCATGTACAACCAGAGAAATAAAAAGTTGGGCTCCATTTGTGTACAATGAATCAAAATGCACTGTGCTATCATGTATACCTAAGTAGAATAAATAAATTAATTAATTAAAATATGAAAAATTAAAACAACAAAAATACCACATTCATTTTAACCTGCCTTCTCCCCCATCTTTTTTCTTCCCTGAACATAATCATTATCTTAGCAGTAATCTCCATTTACTGAAGACTTGCCAGGCACTTTGTTGTTATTTCATTTATTCTTCAAAATACCATGTTAGGAAGGTAGTTTTATTTTCATTTTGTAAGAGAGTGAGAGAAATAAGATTCATGACAGTTAACCAATTTTTTCAAAGCTCACAATTTAGAAAATGAAGCTCTGGAATTCAAGTCCATATCCTCAAAACTTAGTAGTAGAAAAACAAAACAATCTAGTTTTAAAAATGGGTCAAACATTGCAAAGCTGATGCTTTTTTCCATGTTTTATACCACATAATGAATAAGTATTTGACAGATACATATCATGAGACTTAACAGTTTGTTGGCAAGAGCTGCTTTTATCATCTCTATATTCCCCAGACTAATTATTTAGAATCTAAGGAAAAGTGATAATATGGAATGGTTTTGTGATTTTTTTGTTAAGATATGTTATCTTATTTGTTAGGGAGTTTCTCTCCCAGTGTAGCGTTGTGCCTAGCACACAATTGATGATCAGTAAGTGTTCATTGAATTGAATTTAATGATTACAGTGTTTGCTATTGACTACAAATCACATTTAATTCTGTCATTTAGTAGTAAGATAGAAGGAAAGAGAGAAAATTAGAATATTTCATTACAGTTATTTTTAATTATTGACACTATTGGTACAGATAAGCACAGTAGAATAATCTAAAATCATTTTTAATTGGTTTTCTAAAAGATTTGTGATTTCTTTTGTAGTAGTAATATGAATTTTCGTTCTTCAAGGTCACATTAGTTGAACAGAGGGTAGGGGAAGCTAAGAACATGACCAAAGGTGAGGAAAGTAAACTTAGGTTATATATTAGAATGTGGGCAATCTTTTTGTACTTCAGACAATAGAGAAAAACACTGGGCATTCATTCATTCATTTTAAAAATTGACATATAATTTAAATACTATATACTTTTCCCTTATAGAAGTGTATTATTTATTGGTTTTTATTATATTCAAAAAATTGCAAAACTATCACCAATCTCTTAATTCCAAAACATTTTCTTTCACACCCCCCGCCACCATGCACCCCCACCCCCCAAAAGAAACATACTCATTTGTTGTTATTCTTTATTCTCTTCTTCTCCTGTCCTGGCAACCACTAATCTAATTCCTATCTTTTGGGATTTACCTTTTCTGGACATTTTATAGAAATAGAAATACACCATAAGTGGTTTTTATGTTTGGCTTTTCACTTAACATAATGTTTTCAAGGAACATGCATATTGTAGCAGATATCTATTATAGTTGGCTATGGAATGTCCCCCATCTGTTCATGTGTGGAAGGCTTGATGCAGCAATGTTCAGAGGTCAGGCTTTTAGGAAATGATTGGATCATGAGAGCTCTAACCTCATCAGTGGTTGATCCATTGATGAATTAATAATTTGATGGCATTACTGAAAAGCACTCAAACTTGTAGGAGGTGGGACCTAACTGGAGTAAGTGGGTCACTGGGGGTGTGCCCTGGCCCCTTCCTCCCTCTTTCTCTCTCTGCTTCTGGACCGTCATGAGATGAGCAGCTTTCCTACATCATGGCCTTCTGCTTCACCTCAGGACCAGAGCAATGGAGCCAGCTGATCATGTACTGAAACCATGGAAACTGTGAACCAAAATAAATATTTCCTCTGTTATTTTTTTCTCAAGTATTATAGTAACCAAAAGCTGACTAACACAATTATTTTATTTCTTTTTATGCCTGAATAATATTCCCTTGTACATTCATTCCCAGGTCAGCCTTTTTTAGTATCCCTGTTACGCGAAGTACTGTAGGTAGTTCTGAGGATCTAGAGATCTTCTTGCTTCATCCTCTGTAGTAGCTGGGGATTATAGTCATGCATCACTATGCCTGGCTTTAATTTTCTTTTTGTATCATTAATTATACATTGTGTATGGACAGCTTAGATTATTCTCAAGTCTATCATTGAATATGTCTCACCAGAAACGCACACCAGGATTATTTTGAAGACTCATCGACATTCCAAAAACCTCTGCAACACTTTTATTATTCTTAGCCAGATTTTCTTAAACTGGACTATAAGTTTTTTATTGATGTAAAATATAAGCCATTAGATCAATTAGTAGCCTTTTATTCAAAAACCACTAAAATAATTTAACCTTATAAAAATAATAATCACCAAGGTAAATGTAGATTTAATGACATCTTTGTACATTTATATTGATCAGATAAATACTTTAGTCTTTGGACAGAACCAAAGGTCATAATCATGATTAGTGGTAGGATGTGATCTATCTTCTAGTTAATGTTTTTATTACACCACACTGCCCTCCTCCAAATAAAATTACATAGAATTGCAAGTTAATATATTATTATTTTTTTAATTTTTTAATTTAATTTTTATTTTTTTAATATATTATTAATACTGTTCTTCTAATTACCACAACTATTGTTCATTTAACTGTTGTAGTAATTTTAGTTTTATATAAATAAAGTAAAATCTATGTAGATTGTTTCTTCCAAGAGAGTAATATATTGTTCTGCTAACCCAGTTCTACCCTTTTTGTTCATTTACTGGAAATAAAAGAGAAGGCTTACTATTTCAATTTAAAATTATTAGAACAAAATAGTAATATAGGCTTATTATACTTATAGGATGAGCCACTACTGGATAGTTTGTTAGTCTCTAATATAGTGTTTCTTAAACTTTAATAGACATAAAAGTACTTATTTAACATGTAGATCCCAGCTTCCCTAGAGACTGCCTGGGGCAGGGCCTGGGAATAGGAAAGTTAAACTAGTACCCTGTGAGGCTGGCATAGGAGGGGAGGATCACGCTTTGAGAAACACTGCTTAGTGAGTGGCTTCAGTTGTTTTGAGGACTTTGTTCTCTATGGAGTTAGAGGCATTACAGCATAGAACATGTAAGATACTTAACCTCTCTGTGCTTTTCTTATTTGTGATATAGTACATATTTTTGTAGATTGATATGGTAATTAAAAACAAAATGCACTTATAATAGGATCTGACATATATTAAGAGTGATGAAAGTATTATTTATTAGCATGGCTGTATCTAGGAAATCTCTTCTTTTTAATACTCATGTTGTAATCAACTCTCCTTTAACAACTAAGAATTGAACATGTGCTAACCTTGAGTAATTTTTTTTTTTTTTTTTTTTTTT
>PVHX01018535.1:0-26477 GCA_004024805.1 Geosciurus inauris | reverse complement strand
GGTGAGGTGCTAAGCAACTCAGTGAGTCTCTAAATAAAATACAAAACAGGGCTGGGGATGTGGCTCAGTGGTCAAGTACTCCTGAAAATCCTGGTGCCAAAAAAACAAAAAAGATTATAATAATACCATAATTATATATGCTGTATACCTTGCATTCCTTTACATAATTTTCCATTGATTTGTATGTTTAATAGCTAAAGTGAATGTTATTAACCAGGGTAATTTCTGCAGTAATTTTAGCCATTGACAGATGAAGGTTTTAGTAAATTGCATTCTGTCAACAATTCTCTTATCTTTAAATCCAAAAGAAACTGATAATTCAAGAGCTCATACATGATTATGTATAGACTGGGACATCCTGATAAGAAGTATAACTAAGACTGAGGGCAGTATGGGTACACATGAGAATATTTAAAAATTATTAAATTATTAGGGGAAAAACCTTTGAATTTCTAACAACAAAAGACAACACAGTTTCATTTATTATCCTTATAAACACATGTTCTTGGCAAACATTTTTCTTCTTTTTTATTGTCCTTACATATTTTATTATGTAGAAAAGTTAATGTTTAATTTGATTAAACTTTCTTATCCATAATAATTTTGCTTTTTACCACTATTATTATTCATGTTATATAGAATAAGATTTTGTTTTTGTAAAATGCCCCAAACTTTTTCCTTTGGTTCCAACATTTTCCCTCTTCCCCACTTCAAGCAAAGATCTAACATCATCTAGGAAGTTTTGATACTGGTAGCTTTATGGAGGGGGAAAAAAAACCCACTAAATTTTTTTTAAGTGGGAAAAATCTCCCAAGATTGTACTTTGCCATAGAAAACACATAACATTAAGTAAATGCCATACTTCTTCCCATATCATTCATATATAAAACACATATATAAAACACATAATTCAAGCTTAATGGCAGCTCTTAAGACATGTCATACCAAAACAAACCTGTGATGATTTAGAAATGAAATGCAAATCAGTGAGTCAGACACTGTTTGGAGGTGAGAGGAACAAATTAAAATTTGGATTTAGGCATATGAAGTGTTCTGGTCTTGTTTTGTTGATTTTGAGTGATGTTTTTGGTATCTGTTTATGAAGAATAGTTTCTAAGGGGATTGTCTTTAAACCTAGTTCCATTTCTTGCAATATCTGGTCCTTGCCAGGAGAATTGAAGTATATTCTTTACTGTTTTCCTACGTAGAGCCACCTCTTTTAAGGAATAGATGAGACGTAGACTGGGGTTTAAATGATGCTGTGTAGAAGCAATAGTGCATTGATTACCTGGGACTATGATTTCTAAGAGGGCTTTTTATTACCTTTCATCCTGGACACTTCCATTTTTTTGAAGCACCAAAATTAAGGGATAATGAACAGCTTCACTATTTAGAATGTATAGGGATAACTGTCTCATTAAGGATATAGCTTTTTTCCCCCTCCTTCCTCCCCTAACTAACTTGGTTGGTTCGGGGTAATGAGAAAAGGAAGCAGGTATTTGGTGGTGGCTAGTGCATTAGTTAAACGGAGCCACTTTGGTCATATTTTCTCTCACATGTGGTGGCATGTCCATTCACTCAGTCCTTTTTCTTCTTGGCTCTCTATTCCTGGGGCTCCATATCATTTTGGATGGGGGTACTGGGGATTGAACCCAGGGGGCGCTTAACCACTAAGCCACATCCCCAGCCCTTTTTAATGTTTTATTTTGAGACAGAGTCTTGCTAAGTCACATAGGGCCTTGACAAGCTGCTGAGGATGGCCTTGCATTTGCAATCCTCCTGCCTCAGTCTCCTGAGCTGCTAGGATTACAGGCATGTGCCTCTATGCCCAGCTCCATATCATTTTTGACCTATAGTTACCTATTGTTTCAGTCCACAGACAGAGTAATTGATAAACACTGAAGGTTGATTCAGCTCATAGTTCTGAGGGCTGGAAAGTTCAAGATTGGGTAGCTATCTCTGGTGAGGTCCTCCTTGTTGGTGGGGACTCTGCAGAGTCACAAGGTGACACATGGCATCATGTGATGAGACAGAACATACTAGATCAAGTCTCTCCTCCTCCTTTTATAAAGCCACACCCATATGACCTCATTTAACCTTAATTACCTCCTGAAAGTCCCACCACTAAATACCAGGATTAATCTTCTGCCCCTTAATATCTCACAATGAGGATTAAATTTCAACATAAGTTTTGGTGGGGTCATTAAAACCATAGTACTCATGTAAGTACTGTCTTTTCATCATCCAAGACTTCAATGTCTCCTTGATTTACTCTGATCCCCATTCTGTATCCCTCTGTTTTCAAGGGTTTCTGATTTTGTTCCCTGCTGGAATGAAGATGTAATTTGTGAATTATAGCCAGTTAGCTACTGGGGTGTGGGGCTTGGACTGAACTTTTGCTTGTTTCTAATGATTATTTTTATTGATTGATCTTGTTTAGCTTTCAAATAGCACTTATCCCAAATCCTTAATTTAAATTTTATCCCCTCAATTTGTTTTTAATATAAACTTCTTCTGTTGTAAGGTCTACTCTTTCCAATGTAAATAGTTGTAGTTGCTCTAGCCCCAACTTCTTATGGCTCTACATTAATCTTATTTTTTTTCTTTTTTGTTTTTTTTTCTTTTTGGGTTGAAGAGTGAGCTGTGATCCCCCCCCCCTTCTATAAAGGTAATCTTTCCACCTGCAGTTTTGATTTTGTCTAATTTTTATTGTTGGCACAGGGAGAGGGAGAAAGATGTATTCAAGAGAGAAGAAAACAGATGCAGAGAAAGGAAGGAAGGGTGTAAAAGGAGGGGAAAGTGGGTGTAAATGTGACGGTGGAGAGGAAAGAAAAGGGGAAAGAAGAAAGAAGAGAAAATTAGGGTGATGTTCAGGCAGGAAAGGGGAAAGACAAATAGTGGGAGGGGAATGAGAATGGAATAAACCGGATCAGAATCACTTCTTATCTACAGAATGAGATGGGGTGGATTCAATGTTCCTTAAGGTCACTTATAGCTATACACAGTTAATAATTCTATCTTTCTCAGCCCCTCCCCCAGCATACTTACCCATATCCCCTAATGTGTTAGTCAGATTATTTGCTTTTAGTCAAACCCAACCTCCTTTGTCCCATCCCATGCCTTTCTCAATCTCCCCTTTGAACCTTTTCTCCCCAGCCCTCTGATACGACTTCCCTATCTCAGAAACACATTCTTGGTCCACTGTGGTGTCCTTGAAACATCCATGCCATTTGGTATTACTTCATTTTTAGCCCTTGTTATCATACCTTTTATGATTTTTTTTTAATAGCTGCCTTCTTGTCTAGAGACAATGGCCTTGCTTCATTCATCTCTGTACCACCTGCTCTCTACCACACTGTCCTGAATGGCAGGTTCTCAGTAAATGTGTATTGAATCAAATGCATTATGTATCTCTATTCCCCTGTCTAGTTCAATGTCCTTGTTAACAGTTTTCTTTCTTTCTTGCTATTTATGCATTTATTCTTGAGTAACTGCTATGTGCTAGACATTGTTTAAAGCCTCAAGGATACTGTGAAACATAACAGGTAAAATTTCTGCTTTCACGGAGCTTATATACTTGTTAACATAACAGATAAAAAACAAGTAAACAAATTCACAACAATTTTAGATAATGATAAGAGAAATAAAAGATTTACAGAAGAATGTCAAGTGTCAACTGGCAAATGTGGAATGAGTGCTCATGCTGGAATGTCAACATTTTCCAACCATCATAGTAAAAGTTAGGCCATGCAGAGGTCATTGGTGATGAGAAATGTACAGGGAAATTTTGATGAGGAGCAGAATATTTGTTTGACCTTAAAGTATCTTCTTGAAAATTAGCTCATTCATTCAAGAGGAAAACAAAAGATTGAGTGATCAAAATTAATACTGCTATAGAAGGTCAACTGAACGTTGTAACTCTAGGTGTGATATCTGAGCAGGCCAAAGTATCTGAGAGCTGACCGTATAGATGCCATTGAAAACAGTGAGTGTGGATGAGATACCTAAAGTGCTGAATATAGCCAGGAAAGAGAAGCATTCAGGCTTGAGGTCTTAGACATTCCTAAGATTTAAAGGTAGAGAAAGTAGGGGGGCCAAGAAAGGGAACATTAGACCCAACAGGTGATCATCCTACAGTATCAAGAACATACTAGTTTGCTCTACATTTTATGGACAGAAAATCCACAATTTTTTTCTCAGTTAACATTACTTCTTTAACCTCTCACTTATTGGTTCTAGTTTTTTCCTGTGAGTGTTAGAAGTCTTTGAATGAAACAATTTTTCAAATATTTGATGACAGTAATCATAATTTAAAGTCTGAATGTTATGCTCTTTTTGCTGTTCTTTTTTTTTTTTTTTGGTACTGGGGATCGAACTCAGGGGTACTCGACCACTGAGCCACATCCCCAGCCCTATTTTGTGTTTTATGTAGAGACAGGGTCTCACTGAGTTGCTTAGCACCTCGCCATTGCTGAGGCTGGCTTTGAACTCGTGATTCTCCTGTCTCAGCCTCCCTAAGTGCTGGGATTACAGGCTTGCACCACCGCGCCCCGCTGTTTTTGCTGCTTTTTATATAATACTGTTGCTAAGCTCTTCACTTGTTTGCTTCTACTCTACGATTCAATATATCTTGTATCTAGGACAGAGCACAGTCACTGCCATGTCTGGCAGATCTGTTTCTTGCCCCAAACCTACAATGATGAATCTAACATTTCTCAAATGCTTTACTGCAGAAAAAACTGTCCTACATTGTAGCTTTCAATCTTATAGCAACAGGAAAATTGTCAGTATATAAAGGTGGTGTTATTGTTCAGACAGGAAAACTGAAGCTCAGAGGGGTTGAATAATCTCACTACTCATGTGTGTGTGTGTGTGTCTATATACTAGGAATTGAACCCAGGGGTGCTTGACCACTGTATTATCACCAACTCTTTTTATTTTTTACAAAGTCCTACATGATCTGATCCTTGTCTTCTCTGAAGTCATTAAGACATTTATGAGCTAAAAACAAGCAAACAAAAAACTAAGTAAAACACTTTCTTAAATTTATGCTAGTCTTTTAGGTTGATATCTCTCTACATATAAGCACCCCTAAAGGTAGAAATGGGCAATTTCAATGAAGTATGTAAATAATTGTCAATAAGCCTAAGAATGGTGATTGCAAATTTAACACTTTCTTGAATATGGTTTTTTAAACTATTTTAAATTTTTTTTTTTTTTTGGTGGTGCTAGGGATTGAGCCCAGGACCTTGTACATGCACAACATATACTTTACCACTGCTACATCCCAGCATTGCGTATATTTTTAAATTGGTAGTAAATGCAGAGGCCCAAGTTATGCTGGGATTTCTAGTGGAAAAAATACAGTTACTTGTGAATTCTCTTAAGCTAGAATGCT
The DNA here is from genome assembly GCA_004024805.1 of Geosciurus inauris. Classification (NCBI taxonomy): domain Eukaryota; kingdom Metazoa; phylum Chordata; class Mammalia; order Rodentia; family Sciuridae; genus Geosciurus; species Geosciurus inauris. The sequence continues at coordinate 21,079 of PVHX01018535.1, read as the reverse complement.
AATTACTCTGTTAAATACTAAAACATAAGTATACAGGCATATATGGTATGTGGAATACATACTTGCAAAAGTCTGTAAGTGAAATATTATTGCTGAAAGTATCTTAAAATCTAATTGTTAGTGTTATACTTGTCAGCTCAGAATACACAGGTACAGAACTTAGGTACTTTTTTCATGTGATTATAAGTGCAGTAATACTGTATCACCCAATGAAGTCAGAAAAAAAACATTTAGGTAGAAAAGCAGTTCTGCTGAAAGCCTTGTGATTATTGCCTTTAGAGTCATTCTGACTACATTAAAAAAAAAAAAATCAGGACTTAGGAAGTCCTGGAAATATTCTGTTAGATATTTTCTAATTACTGTGTCAGCATGATCAATCATTTTTAAATTTGCCAGTTTCCTGAAATAGTTTAGCCAATGTTCGTAACACTTTACAGGAAGTAGCACAAAATTAGTTTCTGTGTCCCTATATATTTCTCTTGGTGTCATAAAAGTATATATTGTACAAATGAAATATTTGTCTTTGGCCAAAAGGCCTGTACACCAAACTACAATTAATGAATGCAAGAATTAGAAATCAAAACTTTGTTTAGTCTGAGGAAAAACAATTCTTTAAACTGTAACCACATGGCTGTTTCTTGTTTGCATCAACTCTGGGTGACTGTTACTGTCTTCTGTGAATTTTTGGGCAGGGTCCTGACTTTGTTGAATGAGCCAATTGTTTTCCTTTGTGTTGCCCATCTAGTAAGTTCCCATCTGGTTTGTATCAGACTGTTTTCACAGCCAACAACTGCTGCCTTCTCTATATCCTGACACTTTGGGGCCCCATGCTATCAAAGCACTGCTGTGATGGCCTTGCTGGCAGGGCCTATACAGCTGTGCCTCACAGCTTGGAACTATTACCCAGAGTAATGGTAACATAGAACTTGGACTGGCCCTTATTCCCATTGGTGTCGTGTGTACAGTGAGCAGAAACCTACCCACCTTCCCCTCCCCCGACCTGAAACTTACTATTCAACAGAAAATCTTTAAAGCTCTTATTCTAGAATATGAAGTGGTGGTGTTCTTATTTTCTAGTGGCTTCCTGTATTTGAAAGCTCATTTTTCATTCTTTCACTCTTAAAAGTTCCCCAGATCTGGCCTTGGGGAAGTGAACTGGTCACTATGTCAGATTTAATTTTTCTTCCCACATGTAGTTAGAAATGGCTAGATATGGCAAACCCCATTGTAAAGACTGCAAAGATAAGATAGTATATTTTTAGTAATAATCACAAGCCATAATTTGAGAGAATTTTCCATATTTGGGAAGGATCTCTATCACAGAAAATGGATTTTGTGTGTGTAGATGATAGAGGTCCTTAGCTTCAAAGTATTTAGGAAATATTAGAAAGTTACTTTGCCTTCAATCTCGGTGTAGCTATCAAATGTCATTTATAAGAATGTTATAACAGTGTCCTTCTCTACATTTTGTGGCCTGGTATAAAATGGCCAAATTAGAATTATAAGAGTTATTGTTGAGTAAGAGTTATAGTTATATTTAAGTGTAGTTACAGTGTCATTGCTTTATAAGCTTTTTGGCACCCTTTAAAAGAGGGAATCAGTGTGCATTTATAGGACATATTAAGATTTCAGAAACACTTTCAAGATTGGTTAAAATTAGATTCCAGTTTGTGTTTTCAGTTAAAGCAAAAGGCCAGTTATCATAGAACTCTATTGCTGTGGAACATCAGGTATCCTGATAGTAAGCTGTGTGAGAGCAGGACAACCAACCACTACAAAAGTTTACTTGCTTCTGAAGAGGTTCTGCTTATTGGATTTCCAGATTTAAGGAAAACTCATCCTTGTAGTCAGCAGTGTGGGCATTGGCTTAGCAGTAACGTCACTTTGATGTTAAAGGCTACCTGGTAAGGTTAGTGTTTTGCCTAACTCATCATTAGAAAACAATTCAAAATTACAAAGATACCTTTTAATTGCTGAAGCTACTCAATCGTATTTTTTTTTACAAATTTAACTTTTTATGGAAGAATAATATACATACAGAAAAGTACACAAAGCCTAAAGAATACAGATCAAAGAATTGTCAACAAGCAGAGCACATTTGTCAACCAGTACCCAGCTCAAGAAACATTGCCAGTGCCTCCCAAATCCCCTTGTGTTCCCTGTCATTCACAGCCCCGGCTCCCACAGGGATGAAACTATTATTCTTACTTCTGAGAGCATAGATTAGTTTTGTTGTTTTTGAACTTTAGGTAAATGAAATCAGAGTCCATGGCTGCTTTTACAAGGCAAAACTATTGTAATTTTTAAGATTCCTTAGTTTTTAAACCATTATGGCACTTTTATAAAGAATTGTCTGAGAAGAATTTGTTTTAGTAGTGGTTTCACAGGCTGTTGAACCAACAGGAAGTGAGTTGTAGATAAAGTTGTCTACTAAAACAGTCTTTTAGTTCTTGACCAGATTTAATGCTGGCATGTCCCTCTAGACATTCTTGCCCCTAAAAGGCACTCCATGTCATAACACTTAACAGCAGTACATTCAAGTACTTAAATGCTTTTTAATGAGTTTTAATAATTAAATGTACATTATTCATATAAATCATGGTCTGCATTTCAGGATAGGTGGGTCATCTATTTTCTGAATTAACAATTTAGTTCTTGGCAGTTGGATGATACAAGCTTTCATGTTGCCAAGATCCTATTTCTGAAAGTGCTGTTATTTGAGAGAGTTGATGTATTTACTAGATTTGTGGCCAATGAGCAACTTAATTTGGAAGATTGTTTAAAAAGTGCCAGCTTCTTTTAATATGGTTTTAAATACCCTAAAAATCTTCTTAGGTTTTTTTTTTTTTTTTTTTTTTGAGTGAACTTAAAGTGGTATAAAAAAGGCAGGTAACCTGAGTGTTACTAATTTTAGAATCCTCCTTATTAGATTTTACCTTAAATTTTGGGCATCGGTTTAAAAATTCATGTTTTGACTGGGTGCAGTGGTGTACACCTATAATCCCAGCAACTTGGGAGACTGAGATAGGCAGATCATAAGTTTGACATCAGCCTTAGCAACTTAGCATGACTCTGTCTCAAAATTTAAAAAAATAAAAATAAAAGTAAAAAAAGGTTGGGGATGTAGCTCTTTGGTAAAGTACCCCTGGGTTTAATCCCAGTAACAAAAAAATAAAAATAAAATTTAACATTTTATTTTGTAGGTTAAAAAATTAATTCATGTTTTGAGGGAATTCATCTTTGTATCCTTGTTTTGCAGTTAACAGCCCTATACTACTATGTAGTTTTCTTAGATAATATATAAAGAATTTGTTAAAAACAATAATATAAAGAGGTACAGATTTAAGTATTACTCTACTGGTTACTCTCTCTAAAGAGAGCATTAAAGAACTGGAAAATAAACTTTCAAGTCAAAAATTCTAAAAAATTAAAAATATGAATACAACTGTTATAAATCCCAAATTCCTGTCCTCTTACATAATAATTTTCAAAGAGCTTGTACACAAACTGTAACATAGCTTACCTTTTCTTTTTCACTTTTATTTTGTGTGTGTGTGGCATTGGGGATGCATGCTAGGCAAACTCCCACTGAGCAATATCCCCAGCCACTGATTACTTATTGGCACCGTATATAAGATTGTGATTAATTATTTAAAATGAAAAGTCAAAGTATTGAAATAAAGTGTTTGGAGGAAAGGTAGCGTGTACAGGCGATGCAGTTTCAGTACTCACTATGTGCCTTCATTTAAAGCTTTTTCAAGCAGTGTCCTTGCTTTCCCAGCTAGGATTCTATTTCCAAATCTTAGATCACTAGTTGTTTGTTTTGTGCCATCTTCAAACATTTAAATAAAGGTTAACAAGTGTGCTTTGTATGGTAAAGGTAAAAGGATTAATCATATTGATAGATAATTTATTGACAATTTAATTTAATCAGTATTACCCACTCAATTTCTATAGAAATGTTAATAGAAATTTGTAGATAAATTCAGTAGTCATTTCTTATCCTTTGACTTTAATACCAGTGAATATTATTTCTTCAATTTTGAGCAGCAGGGTGAGGTAATGTATAGGCAGTTTTCAAAATTGTATTGATCTGATTGCAGATTGTGTTACCTACTTTATTTTTATTTATTTATTCTACTTAGGTATACATGATAGCAGAATGCATTTTGAGTCACTGTACACAGATGGAGTACAACTTTTCATTTCTCTGGTTGTACGTGATGTAGAATCACATCATATATGCAGTCATACATGACGCTAGGGCTATGACGTCCATCTTATTCCATCATCTTTACTGTCCCCATGTGTTACCTACTTTAATTCTCAATTGCAGGACACAGTACTCACTCTTCCCCTACACCCTGTCATTTAATAAGTAACTGTATGTGTTGTGTAGAATCTGAAAGGCAGCAATATTGAGCCAGAGGGACCAATTAGTAACTCCTCTTCCTCTCTAACTCTTGAAACTTAGAGTGGGAGTTGAATAAAGATAGTATCTAATTTGAATATCACAATAAGCATAGCTAGTACATTTGGAGGTTTTAAAAAACTATCACAGTTGGAGTTCAATTTTGGTCTATTTATAGATTTCAAATATATGAGTATCTTGTGTTTGCTGCTAACTTTCTTTTTTTAAAAAAATGTTTTCTTAGTTGTTGATGGACCTTTATTATATTCATTTATTGATATGCGGTGCTGAGAATTGAACCCAGGGCCTCACACATGCTAGGCAAGTGCTCTGCCACTGAGCCACAACCCCAGCCCTGCTGATTTTCTTTTAAAGTTATTCTATTTCAGCTTCAGTTTTTTCTTCATTGATCTGCGTTGTATGTTTCATATTTAGCATTATTAATTTTTTAGAAGTTTTCTAATAACTAATAGTTTGACATGGTTTGTTGTTAGTGAGAATATATTGTCCAGTGTAATTAAATGTTATGCTTATAACCTTGTTCACTTACATATTTTATCTTCTTGAAAAAGTCACCTGAATTTTTTTGTGAAATAAAAGATGATTTTTTTATCTCAGAAAAAAATGAGAAAAGAAGTACTGTTCCATATTACAAAATTTTCCTTATCATTTTGCCCCAAAGAATTTGTTTGAAATGAGTTATGAATGGCTATTGATTGACTGTATTCCAGAACATGAGTTAACATCATGCCATCAACATGGGCCCATCATACCCTTATTATCCAGGCATTTTGTTGGCCTGAGAACTACAGTTGAGTAACCCTTATCTGAAATGCTTGGGACCAGAAGTGTTTCGGATTTAGGATTTTTTAGAATTTTGGCATATTTGCATACACATAATGAGACGTCTTGGGGATGGGACTCAGTTCTAAATACATAAAGTTATTTGTTTCATATATTCCTTATACACATAACCTGAAGATAACTTTATCCAATATTTCTAGTGCTGTGTGTTCACTGTGACTCATTACATGAGGTCACGTATGGATTTTTCCACTCGTGGTTTGATATTGGCACACAAAAAGTTTCTGATTTTGGAGCATTTCAGGTTTTGGGATTAAGAATACTCAATTTGTATATGTGCTACAGATTTTTCTCTTTAGTTATTTTAAATTTTTTCTGCTTCCTAATTCTCTAGCCATGAAAAGATTTTTTTCCTCCAGCTTATTTTAAAATTTTGCTTTGGTTTAATAGTATATTGTTCTTCTTTGCTCCTGAAAACTTTATTGGTTGTTTTATGTAGATTGTGTTGAGCAATATGCCCCAGGCTGGCCTAGAAAGAAGGGAGATTCTTAACTTCTTTTTGTAGTGGTAAAGTATTTTTCTATTGATAGTCATTAAATTTAGTTGTTTAACTTCCTTCTTTACATTAAAGTCACTAGGCCAGGCTTCTGTTTACCTGGTTCTATGAGAGTAACTGGAAGTACATTTGGTTTGTGTTCTTTTTAGTGAATAGGAATGAATCATGATTAGTTCTATGCTTAAATAAATTTCTGCTGATTTTTTTTTTAACTGCACCAGGTGATATGGATCGAACACAAATTGAGCCTAGTCTGTACCTTGCATCTGTATTTACAAGTAAGATCTTTACTTTCAAAGTTCTTGAACTTGGAACTGTTTAGATTTCTTTAGGATTTCTTTCACGTAATAATACAGTAGAAATAGTACTAACAGTTTTTAAGTTTTCTAAAATATGTATAAATTCACTTGAAGTATGGAACTCTCTTCATGTACTAAATTCTCCAAAAGGCAAAAGTTTGGGGACAGAAAACAAATTTATCCTTTCCTTTTGGAAAGTTTATAAGATGTTGAATTAAAAGGCTGCGGGTGTGGTATTGAGAGCATTGAGGATAGTACTCGAGATAATTCCATCTGGGGGAAGGTTATTTGTTGGGACAGGACAGTGTTTAAACTTTGAAGTCAGTTTTAAACAAAGTGAAGCAGCTGGAACCTGGCATAAGAAGAAACAAATCTTTCACATTAACTATTGCTTTTTTAAAGGAAAAAGAATTAAGAGTTGTTTTTACAGGTGCTTGTACATTTATTCTTCCTATAGGAACTACTTTATTTTTATCTTAAATTATAAATTTAACATAAGCATTTGTCAACTCATTTGAAAAACACAAGCAATAGTAAACTCAAAAAAGTGCAATAGGATTTATATGTCTAAGACATATTTAGGGATAAGAATATTGAAACATTTTAAAAACACTCTTTTAAATGTGAAAATAAGAAATGTTTAATAGTGACTAATTCTGCAAAGCAGAAGCAAATAAAATATTACCCACTATACTTAACATTGCCTTCCTAGGCACCTTCTTCATCAGGAAGGATTGTAGGATTTGTTCAGTTCTCAAGCACTGAAGCTATGATGTTGCAAAATCTGCAAGGCCGGGTTAAGTAGGTGAGGAGAATTGAATACAGCAGGACAGCGTACACAAGGAATTGAAGAGTGAATGAGCTCAGGGTAGAGGGAAAATGCTTCAAGAACCCACAGCTGCAAAACTTTAACATTTTCAGACAGCTGGGAAGCAACTGCATTGCTGGAACTCAGCTCATTTTGAAGATAAGATCTGGTCAATTTGAATCTAAGCTTTTAGCAAGAACCACAAGACTGGTTCAGCAAGCATTTCAAGGTCCAATGTGGGCCCAGCATCATGCAAAAACTTTGAAGAATATAGAAACAAGACAGTCACTGGCCTGGTGGAGCACCTATTTAACAGGAAAAACAGACTCTCAAACTAGTGTACCTACTACTGCACTAGTCACTAGGAAGACAAAGATTGTCAGTCCTTGTACATGATTTTAAAGATTATGTTGTCCATGGGAAGTGGCAGACACACACACACACAAAACAATTACAGTGCAGTTCAATAAGGGCTACAATCAAGGTGACTGGAGAATAAGATGTCCACAATTAACAAGAGAGGAACTCCTAATATTTTATGACTGCTGCTGGAAAAACAAAGAAGAATGTGATTCACTTGTACTTGGGCCTGGGGTATCCTTTAAGTCCATGATTCTTAAAAATTTGGGACCCATCGACCCATTTAAGATGCTGAAAGTTATGACCACATATCTCTTTCCCAAATTTTACCTATATGAAAATAATTTGAATGAAGTTTTAGGGTATTCACAAATCCCCAGTCACCTGTCAGTAGATCCTGGGTTAAGATCTTTCATTGTACTTGTATTAAAGATTATTACATATTGTTTCCTTTTTAAATTTATTTTTAAATGCACAACTTGTAAGAAATCAATCTTTATGTGCATGTGGAAAAACCCAAAACCAGGCAATTAAAAGTCATTCCACTACCTATTCATCTTGTAGAAGAAGAACAGAAATGCATATATATGAATTGTGGTATGTGTAGTCAGTCAATATGGGGAGTTTGAGACGCTGTACTCCTTCATGCAGCTACTGAGAAAATGTGTTTTCTCTGCTTCTCTCATGTTGTTTTAGGAGACAATGCTTTGTTTGAATTCTTCTCACTTTGCAAGTTAGAGATATAATAATGGATCACCATGTTTAAGGATTAGAGTCAGAATCTAAAACCTGTTGATGAAATAGATTATCTAAACCTGAAAGCTTTTAGAAGCCTATGGTAATTGTATTTTTTAAATATATGTAAAATATATAAGCAACATCTTAAATGGACATTAAAAATTCCATGTTGTTACCTGTGTTAGAATAAATTATTTTTATTTTATTTTAGTTTTTCTGTTCCTTAGTCTTCTAAATCCAACATCAAAAAACAGAAAGCGTAAAAACATTTATTTTTGAATTTTAAATACTCTTAAAGAGAAAACTTGTTATTTAGAATGTCTAAAAAGTATATTAAATTATGTCTTAGGAATACATGGTCTGGCTCTATGGCATTTCCAGCCTAAATGTGTGCCAGGTTAAATGATATTCTGCAAACCCATGGAATCAAGGAATCATCTTTTTTTAGACCCCAAAACAGCTGTTGAAACAATTACATCATAGAGTAATGACTTGACTGTGGAAATTTTAAAAGTCAAACTTCAAAAGCATCAAACTACATTTAATATAGGTAGAAGATTTATATTTGCTTTCCTAGTGATTTATTAAGATATTATATCTTTTCTTTAAAAAAAAGGAATTTAAACTCTGTGTGGACCATACCAGATATGAATGGTAACTTTTTTTTTTTTGGCCTGTTAACAGTAATTGAAGTGATGCTTTTCTTTATGTTCCCAAAAAAGTTCTTTGATAGTTCTAAAACTGTTTTTTTTTTTCCTAAAACTGTTTTGTTGGTGTTTTTTTTAGTTTGTTTAAAAACTGTTTTGTTGGTGTTTTTTTTAGTTTGTTTAATTGAATATGTTTTTTAAAAGTCTTCCCAAAATGGACATTAGCAAACACCTTTAAGTAAGATGGTGCATTTTATTGATGTAGCTTGATTAAAACACAGTTAACTGGAGTTTAAAATAACAGCATAACTATTTGGAGGCCTTTTGGAGTACACTCCTTTTTTTCTTATAATGTTTCATTGAAACATTCTTATCCCTTTCATTAAACTAAACTAGAATACCTTCTGCAGCCCACCCTGAAGGACACTGCCTCTTAGATAGTTCTTTTCCAGCGCTGTAAAAGCCAGGACTGACCTGCATGAGTGTTTTCTGTGTGCCAGCACTATACAACAACACTTCAGAAGCATTACCTCATTTAATCCTCACAAAAGTCTCTGAGGTTATTTTATAGATGAAAAAATTGGGGTCCAGAAACTTTCCCAACATCTTTTATCATTCTCTATCCCTTATACCCCTTATATGCTTTTCTTTATAGCACTTAATCACTTCTTGACATTATATTTTTATTTCTGTACTTGTTTGTCATTTGTCCCCTACATCCAACTAGCATGTGGGGCTATGAGACCAGAGTTTTTATTTTCTTCATTATTGCATTCTACAGATTCTAGAACAGTGACTGGAACATAGTGGGTGTCCTCTTGATATCTGGTGAATAGATGGATGGATAAGCCTAGATCTGCCCTAATCCAGAACCCATGCTCTCATTTTCCCTTTTATTCCCCCACTCACACCCCGTTGGATCATTGCTAAGTGACTGCACAGAAGAACTCTTCTGGACCCTGGCCTTGACCTATTATAAAGGGACTTGTACTTGAAATTTCATTCTCCTTAGCTGCCCCTACCACCACTTAAATGAAATTTTCTTCCACCACCCAAAGTCATAATTTTTATTGCAAATAATTAAGGTATTTAATATAGTATGAAGATAACGAGTTGTAGAATCAGATATGCCAATTATGAATTAGACAAATTATTACTAGACTCTGCTTTGAAAATTATCTCTGTGTGACTCTTCTGTGTGTCTTCCTACTTATCTATCTGACACTTCCATTTTGTTCCATTTAGCTTTTCTTTATTCATGTTTCTTTGCCCCATATTTTTGTCACTATTTCTGTCCTCTGTTTTCTGTCACCTAGGTTGTTTCAATTCCTATTAGTTTAATCAATATATCTGTATTGATGACTGCTAATTCTGTATCACTAAAATACCTTACAATCTTTGAAATTTTTCCTGCTGGAAAAATCCATTTGCACATCTTGTAGGCATCCGTAGTCATCGAGGGTACATTTGGTACCAGTATCTCCCCATCTCTGTTTACCTCTGTAATTCTCAAATTTGTTGGAGTTTTATTACTGCTTAGTCAGCCAGATCTGTCATTTCAGCACCAAATTTGGTTTTTAAATACTGAATCTTCCTCTGAAATATCTTGTCTCTTTCCATCACTAAGAATCATTAGTTCTATGTGGACCATTGCCCTAGATCTCTCTCTTCTCTCCTTATTTTCCACACAGCTATTAGAATTATCTTTTCTAAATTATATGTATATATGTATATATATACACTTTTCTGTTCAGAATCTTTTTGTGACTCTCCATTTTCAGGGGACTTGCCTTGCCTTTTAAAGCCTTATCTTTGACCATTCCTTCAGTCCAGTCTGTATTTAGAATACTTAGAGTTCCTTTAAATACTAACACATCTTGACTTTGTTTCGTTGTTTTCCTTCATTGTCTTATTTTGTCTTTTCCTTCATTGCTTTCCCATCTGTTAAGTCCATCAGGTTTAAACTAAGTATCTCTGTTTATCTCCACAAGATCATGAGTATCTTGAGGATGGAGGCTGTCTCTCTTTTCTGTGTATCCTCTGAGCACGGTCTTAGCTCCATACATATAGTAGATTGAGACAGATACTTATTTAGCCAGCATATGCCTTTTGAAAGCTGCTTTAGTCTCTGTGTGTCTCAGTTAACTTGTCTGTCTCCCAGAATTCCTGTCAGATAAGATGTTTGGGGGAAAGATATTTATAAAATTCTGAGTTGCTACATTAATATAAGGTAGTAGCTGCAAGTAATGACTTTTCAATGACTGACTTTATTATGTTCTGTGAAAATTTCTTCAAAATTCTCACAAACAAGTTACATCATTAAGCAATAAAATCAGTAGTTTTATGTGTATTGTAGAGAATGAAGGTATATATAAAACAGTGTTTTGAAATTAGGTAATGGACAAGTATTTGACATCAGTGTGATTTTTTGGCAGATCAGTGAGTAACTCAAGGGATGATATTTTTCTTAATAATTGAGGGAAGGTAAAATTAAATTGTATGGGTGAAATATTAATTTATTGTATGCTTTAGTTATTATGTCTGTTATTTTTTTACTTTATTGACTGGGTAAGAAGCTTTGATAGTGGCTGCTTCCCTTATTTTGTGTGCTGTGCATCATGTCTTTGTAAAATATAAGATGATATTAATAATGCTTATGAACTACAAAGATTTACTTTTTTAGGGGTGGATTGAACTCAGGGGTACTTAACCACTGAGACACATCACCAGCCCTATTTTGTGTTTTTTATGTAGAGACAGGGTCTCACTGAGTTGCTTAGTGCCTCACCGTTGCTGAGGCTGGCTTTGAACTCACGATTCTCCTGTCTCAGCCTCCTCAGGCATGCACCACCGCGCCTGGCTTACTTTTTTAACTGTAGTTTTTAGTCTTTCTTTTTTGGTGGGAGAGTACCAGAAATTAAACCCAGGGGAGCTTAACCTCCAAGCCACATCCCCACCCCCACCCCTTTTAAAAAACTTACTTTGACACAGAGTCTCACTAAATTGCTTAGGGCCTTGCTAAGTTGCTGAGGCTGGCTTTGAACTTGCAATCCTCCTGTCTCAGTTTTCTGAGCTGCTGGGATTACATACTTGCACCACTGCACCCAGCAGTTTTTAGTATTTCTTAACTTTAGTTTTTATCATATTGTAGAGAGCTAAATTTCAGGTCTTTCTTTTTAAAATATTTATCCTATTTATGAATTGCCTTCTTAAATACAATGGTACTATAGTACCATTGTACTATATACTATAGTACTATCAAAGATATTATTATAATGATGCAAAATCTCTCTTCTTTTTATAAAAAATGAAATTGATACAAGGAAAAAAAGGATGGCACAGTATTTAAAATAGTCTTCATTACATTGACAAATTTCTAGAGACATGTGACCTACTCAAACTGAATCAGAAGGACATACACAATTGAAACAGATCAGTTTCAAATGGTGAAATAGAAGATGCCATTAAAAGCCTACCAATCAAGAAAAGCCCAGGACCAGACAGATTCTCAGCCAAGTTCTACAAGACCTTCAAAGAAGAATTAATACCAATACTCCTCAAATTATTCCATGAAATAGGAAAAGAGGGAACCCTTCCAAACTCATTCTGAGGCTAATATCACCCTGATACCAAAACCAAACAAAGGCATATCAAAGACACTTCTATTCAGCATCATCCTTGAAACTCTAGCCAGAGCAATTAGAAGAAATAAAGGGATACAAATAGGAAAAGAAGAACTCAAACTATCACTGTTTGCTGACAACATGATTTTATATTTGAAAATTCAAAAAATTCCACCAGAGAACTTCTAGAACTAATAAATGAATTCAGCAAAGTAGCAAGATATAAAATCGACACCCATAAATCAAACTGTTTCTATGTATCAATGATGAATCCACTGAAAGAGAAATTAGGAAAACTACCCTATTCACAATAGCCTCAAAAACAAAAAACAAAAAAAAAACCTTGGGGGAATCAATCTAACAAAAGAAGTGAAAGACCTCTACAACGAAAACTACAGAACACTAAAGAAAAAAATTGAAGATCTTAGAAGGTGGAAAGATCTCCCATACTCTTAGATAGGCAGAATTAATATTGTCAAAGTGGCCATACTACCAAAAGTATTATGCAGATTTTTTTTTTTTTTTTTTTGGTACTGGGGATTGAACTTGGGTATACTCGACCACTGAGCCACATTTCCAGCCCTGTTTTATGTAGAGACAGGGTCTCACTGAGTTGCTTAGTGCCTCACCATTGTTGAGGCTGGCTTTGAACTTGCATTTCTCCTGTTTCAGTATCTCACAGTGCTGAGATTACAGGTGTGCACTACCGCATCTGGTTGTGTTATACAGATTTAATGCAATTTCTATTAAAATCCCAATGACATTCTTTACAGAATTAGAAAAAGCAATCTTGAAATTCATTTGGAAAAATAAGAGACCTAGAATAGTGAAGCAGAAGGCATCACAATGCCACGCCATAAATTATACTACAGCACTATAGTAACAAAAATAACATAGTATTGGCATCAAAACAGACATATAGACCAGTGGTACAAATAGAAGACACAGAGACAAACTCACATAAATAACAGTTTTCTTATCTAGACAAAATTGCCAAAAACATTCATTGGAGAAAAGATAGTCTCTTCAACAAACGGTACTGGGAAAACTGGAAGTACATATGTAGCAAAATGAAAAACTCACCCTGCATGAAACTCAACTCAAAGTGGATCAAAAACTTAGGCACTAGAACAAAGACCCTGCACCTAACAGAAGAAAAAGGAGGCCCAAATCTTCACCATGTTGGTCTAGAATCTGACTTCCTTAACAAGACTCTTAAAGTGCAAAAAGTAAAATCAAGAATCAATAAATAGGATGGATTCAAACTCTGAAAAGTTTCTTAGCAAAGGAAACAAAATATGAAGAGAAAGCCTGTAGAATTAAAATCTTTACCACATACACCTCAGATAGAGCATTAATCTCCAGGATATATAAAACACTAAAAAAAAACCCTTAAAACCAGAAAAACAACCCAATCAATAAATGGGCTAAGGAACTGAACAGACACTTCACAGAAGAAGAAATACAATCGATCCACAAACATATAAAAAAATGTTCATCATCTCTAGCAATTAGAGAAATACAAATCAAAACTAAGATTTCATTTCATGCCAGTCAGAATGGCAATTATCAAGAATACAAGCAATAATAAATGTTGGTGAGGATGTGGGGGGAAAGGTACGCTCATACATTGCTGGTGGCACTGCAAATTGGTGCAACTACTCTTGAAAGCAGTAGGAGATTCCTCACTTAAAATTGAACCACCATTTGACCCAGCTGTCCCACTCCTTGGTTCATTCTCAAAGGATTTAAAAATCAGCATACCACAGTGATACAGCCACACCAATGTTTATAGCACCTCAACTCACAATACCTAAACTATGAAACCAACCTAGGTGTCCTTCAACAGATGAATGGATAAAGAAAATGTGGTGTATATATACACAATGGAATATTAGTCAGCTTTAAAGAAGAATGAAACAATGGCATTTGCTGGTAAATGGATGGAGCTGGAGAATATCACGCTAAGTGAAATAAGCCAATCCCAAAGAACCAAAGGCCAAATGTTTTCTCTGATATGTGCAGTTGCTAATTAACAATAAAGGTAGGTGGGTGGCTAGGGAAGAATAGAAGTACTTTGGATTAGACAGAGAGGAATGAAGGGAGGGGAGGGATCATGGGGGTAGGAAGGATAACAGAATGAATTGGACATTATTACCCTGTGTGTACATATGATTACACGACTGGTGTAATTCTACATCATGTATAACCAGAAGAATGAGAAGTTATACTCCATCTATGTATGATGAGTCAAAATGAATTCTATGTCATGTATAACTAATTAGAACAAATAAAAAAAGAAAGTATACATGAATTCCTGTATGTTTTAACTCAATAAAATTAATATTGTCAAGAAAATAAATAAAATAGCCTTTGTTAGACTTCCTAATGTGAAAGGAATTTGCCATTTACAAATGGTCTGATCATCTTGGGCAGCTGTGATTGAGTCATCATCAAAATCTCCAAAACTGTTTTACTTTTACTGTAGCCCCTATAAAAAATTGATGAAAAATTCTACTTTATTACTTTGGAAACAACTTGAAAATCACAGGTGTTTAAGAAAATAACTATGACTCTTTACTCAGAAGTGTCTTTAAGATTGTTTAAGAAGTTGGGCATGGTATTGTACACCTGTCATCTGAGCTACTCAGGAGGCTGAGGAGGAGGATTACAAGTTTAAGGATGGCCTGGGGAACTTAGCAAGACTCTGTCTCAAAATAAAATAAAAATGGCTAGGAACATAGATCAGTGAGAGCCCTTGTGCAGCATGTAAAAGGTTCTGGGTTCAGTTCCCAGCACCACACCCCACCCAACACACATACACACAAAGATTTATTAGAAGAATTTGTTGTTAAGGTGTTTCCTATACTTAAATTTAAATCCATGAAATTTAAAATGAGGATTTTTGTAGTTGTAAATAATACCAAGTTGACATTCTTTGTTAGATAATGTGCTGTAAACTTAGAAGAATGAATTAATGTACAGGCAGATAAAGATACATATGTAATGAACTCTGGATTTTTTTTAACATGGATATATTCATCTCAAGATGCCTCCTCTCTGCCTACCAACCATCTTCTATATTAGACAATAATAATGTTATCAATCATGGAGTGGAATTTTCTCCATATTTGATTAAATGTAAATATAATGAAAAATCTGTTTTATAGAAAAAATGCTTTCCAAATCAAATGTCGATAATAATTGAATGACCACTTAAATATTTTTTCTTTGATATTGTTTCCCTTATATAAGTTCTGTTAATTAGCAGCAGACACTCAGTGATTATTAGTGGCATGATGCTGACTTAAAGGTCCATCTCTAAGAGCAGGAAGAAGAGCCAAGTGTCTTGGCAACCTTTGCTTTCAAATGCTTTTACATAGCTTATATTTTTTTAAAAAATCATATTCTCTTTGTAACCAAATAACAAAACTCTATTTTCCAGATATTACAATGGGACTAGCTATTTCCTTAATGGTGGCAGTGGTGATAGATAGCAGTGATCCTTCAGTGGTAATGGTAGCTCTCAGTTTTTGAGCACTTCCTAAGTGCTAAGCTCTATTGTTGAGCTCTTTACTGATATTATTTTTTCCTTATATACTATCCCACTTAACCTATGAGGAAACTGAACTTGAGGTTAAAATAACCTGCCCAAAGTCACACAGCCAGTAAGAGGTTAGGTCTGGATTTCGGAGACTAGGTCCTAACCACCCTGCCTGGTCTTACCTGGCATTTATCATCTATACCACCACTTTTTAAAAAATATTTTTTATTCTTTTTAGATATACATGATAGTAGAGTATATTTTGACATACTATACACACATGGAGTATATCTTATTCTATTTAAGATCCCATTCTTGTGGTTGTACATGATGTGGAGTTTCACTGGTGAGTATTCGTATATGAACATAGGAAAATTATGTCCAATTCATTCTACTGTCTTTCCTATTCCCATCCCCATTCCTTTTCCTTCATTCCCTTTTGTCTAATCCACTGCACCATTTTTAACATTTGTTTACTTTTAAGTATTTTCCCTAACTTTTTAGAAGCAAGAAGGGAAAAAGGAGGAAAGTGTGTTTTAGTTTTTTGATGAATGCTGAGCACCTTGAGAAAAGCAATTCCTCACATGCAGTCCTTGTTTTGGTCCCCTACCCCTATTATTTAGAAGAGGAAAAGCACCTAAAACAGTCGAGATTTGCTGGTGTTGCTAAATACACTTCTCCTTTGTGCAGATGGTGAGGCAGTGCCACTCTTCACTTCTCAGATGTCGCCTGCTAAGATGTCTGTGACGCTGCCCTCGATGAAACTTGAGGATTGCTCTCAGTCCCTGAGCATCAGCACCATACAGGGGGACATGGAGTCCTCAGGGGCAGATACCTTCTGAGTTGGGGAGTGAGAACCAGCATGTTTATGAAGGCATTTCACTTTGACTTAAAACCACCTTTCAAGCTGTTTTGGTCTTTGAGCAAATTCTGAAAAGACATTTCTAATTTTTTATTCAGATGAAAAGTACAATTTTGGTATTTAGGTAAAGTTTTTGAATAAAATAAATATAAATCATAAACCTGGCTGAGAGTTGCTTCTCTGAATCCTGAAGTAAAATGAAATAGTGGGGAGGGCATGACTTTTGACATCTAAGAATATATTTCACAGGTACAATTATCTGTCCATACTTATGAACTTATATAACTCAGGTTCATGTCTATATATTTTTTATAACAGCAAATAATTAGAAGTAATATAGTGACTATCAACAATAGACTGGTTAGTAAAAGTAATGGTATAGTTCTACAGTGGAATACATGTTACAAAATATTGTTTTAAGCATGTATACATTATATGGAATTTTTTCTAAGATACAGTGTTAATGTGGAAAAAGCCATATACAAAATAGTGTGTGAACTATGCTATCCTTGTTTAAAATGAGGAGGAAGAACCCCAAATGTATGGTGTCTGCATACACAGATGCTTACATGGATTTGTGTATGCATTAAATAACTTTGGAAAGATAAACAGAAAAGTGCTCACTTGTTTTCCAGGAGGAGAACTTCTGGCTAAGTGATAGGAGTTAAGGATGACTATAGTTACTGTGTATTTGAACTTCTTTAGTGACTGGAAAGGAGTCTGAATGAGATTAATTATTTATATGTTTTCTTTCTACTTTATAAATCTTTATACATCATAAACCTGTGAAACATGTGACTGAACTACCTTTCAGAAAATATATACATAAAATTAAAAACATGGCTTTTTAATTAGACACATGTGGGTTCATATTCCAGTTTCTCTACTTACTTGCTCTGTGATGGGCAAGTAAGCTCTCCTCATCAACTGGCCTGGGTTAATAGATTTTATCATTATTTTTGCAGAATAATGGAGATTAATGATAATGTGTTTATGAAGAGCAATAAAATGAGGTAGGATGAGGTGGGAAAGTATTGCCCAGACCAGTGTTGGTCACCAGGTAAGTGCTCAATAAATGTTGGTGTCATTATTATCTTGAAGAATTTTAGCATCCAACACTATAGAGTAAACAATTGAGAAGGGCAGCCTGACATTAGTTTAAAAAAAAAAAAGTATCTTCCTGAAATGAAAATATCTATCACCACTGAAGTTCAAACACACAGTAATTACAATCATCCTTGACTCAGAGTTTTTCTAGGTTACATAGTGGGTCTCAGCTCTGGCTGCACATTAGAACCTTTGGGAACTTTTAAAAATTACTAATGCCTGGGCTGCATACCAGGGATTCTGATTTAATTGATCTTGGGTGAGGTCCAAGCAATGGTATTAAAAATGGAGAAAAAAAAAAAAAAACCCTTTTCAGGCATTTTAGTGTGTGTGCACTCAAAGTTGAGAAATACTAAAGAGCCATGTAGAATTCCTTAAACTTCTAGCATAGCCTATGGCTTGGGGATTTCTTCTCCCTGAAGATAGAAACCTGTGGAAACTCAGAACCGTGTCAGCCCCCCACATGTATTTCTTCTTGTGTTATAGCCTCTGGAACGTCTCCGGTATGGTTAATGCAATGCTTTAGGTTCATTTTAGAACCTATTTTCTTTACTGCAGCACTTAAAATAGTTTCTGCTAAAAATAGTTTCTTTTAAACAAGTGGATGAAAAATGCTGCTCTGTGGATCTTGATTTTTTAAAATTTATTTTTTATAAAGCACAGACAGAGCTTTTTTAGGAAGTAGGTACATATTCAAGGTTGATTTATTTTTTATATTTCTTGACAATACTTTGGGTAGGGTGAAAGGTGGGGAAACCTACCAAAGTGCTGTTTTGTTTTAAATATTACCTGCTTCATTTCCTGGTTTGAACCCAAAGCATATTTATTTTAATTTGGGGCGGGAGGAGGCGCTATTGGAGATAGAACTCAGAGACATCATCCACAGCTCTTTTTGTTTTGAGACAGGATCTCGCTGAGTTGCTCAGGGTGGCCTTGAAATTGGGATTCTCCTGTCTCAGCCTCCTGCATCACTGGGATTATAGGTATGCACCACTGGGCCTGGCTTCCCAAAGCATTTTTTTTAAGGTATTGGTAGTTCTTTTGCCCTCCCCCACAACCATAGAAAGTCAGCTTTCTCTAATTTTAGAGTAAAAGTATAATCTTTGATTTATTCTACTTCTCATACACTTAAACATTTCTTTAAAAAACTTAACTGGGACCGGGGGCAGTTCCAAGATGGCGGCTTAGATGGACGCTGTGGTCAGTCTCTCCAGAGCCAGAGATTGAAGTTGTGGAAATACCGTCTCCCAGCCAGCTTCTGGATATCATCCTACAGCTACCCCGGCAGGAGTTTCACTTGCGCGTGTAAGCAGGGCCACCAGGCAGCAGCCATTGCCACAAGCAGCGTGACTTCAGCAGCAAGCGGCGACCGAGCTCAGCTGCGGCGGCTCAGAGCCCCAGCCCAGGGATCGACCCGGGCAGGGCCTGCTTCTTCACGGGGTTCCTGGCTCCAGCGCCCACCCAACCACACAGGGCCCCTAGCAGTTGCTCCTGTGGACACACGGCCCCAGCTGCTAGCCACTGGGGAGCCCAAATTCAGGGTAAGAGTCGCTCCAGAGACCCCAGCGGAGACAGCCCGCCGCACTTCCGCTCCAGAGCTCCGGTGCACCGGCAGGAGCCGCAGAGGGCCCAGATCCGCCCGCAGGAACCTCCACAGGTGTCCAGCAAGAGGGAGACCAGGAACTGCCACCTCGAGCCACTGAGGAGCCCAAACTCAGGGTAAGAGTCCCCCCAGACACCCTAGCGAGAGGCAGCCCCACCCAAGGGTAGCCTGGGCCTGCCCTAGTTCTGCTCCAGAGTTTCCAGGGACCGGCAGGAGCTGCAGAGGGCCCTGATCTGCCCTCAGGAACCTCCATGGTTGTCCAGCCAAAAGGAGACCAGGGTCAGCTACCTCTAGCCACTGGGGAGCCCAAATTCAGGGCAAGAGTCACTCCAGAGACACCAGCGCAAGGCAGCCCCATCCAAGGGCATCCTGGGTCT
Source organism: Geosciurus inauris (assembly GCA_004024805.1). NCBI lineage: Eukaryota > Metazoa > Chordata > Mammalia > Rodentia > Sciuridae > Geosciurus > Geosciurus inauris. The sequence goes on along the minus strand of PVHX01018535.1, from coordinate 1,340 downwards.
GCCCCAGTTCCACTCCAGAGTTCCCGGGGTCTGGCAGGAGCTGTAGAGGGCCCAGATCCACCCTCAGGAAACTCCACGGGTGTCTAACTAAGGGTTGACCAGAGTCTGATTGCTAACAGCCACAGAGGAAAGCACACCCAGGGAAAGAGTGGCCTCCAGAGACCCCAGCGTGAAGAGGCCCCACCCTAGTGCGCTCTGGGCCTGCCTCAGTTCCGCTCCAGAGTTCCAGTGGGAATGCCAGGGTGCCCAGTTGAAAGCAGACCAGAGCCTGCTAGCCTCTAACCCCAGGGGGGCTCATACTCACGGTAAGGGTCGCGCACAAACTCTCCAGCTTGTGACTCTGCCTAAGTGAGATCTGAGCCTGCCTCTACTTCTGCTCCAGAGTTCCTATTCACCAGCAGGAGTGCAAGAGAGGGCCAAAACAGCCCTCAGGGGCCGCCTCAGGAGCCCAGCCAAAGCCACTCCCACTGCCCTCTAGAGGTACATCCACTACTTCCACCACCAACTTTAGTGACAGTAGTGCCCATCTGGGGACACTGGGAGAACAGAAGTAGCTTCAAGGTGAGACACAGGTAATCTGGAGTGTCAATACAAGATTATAGGATAGAAGCCGCAATACCTCAGATTGGTATTTCAAGAAAGGAAGATACACAATCAACATGAAAAAACAAGGGAAGGGCTGGGGTTGTGGCTCAGTGGTAGAGCGCTTGGCTAGCATGCGTGAGGCACTGGGTTCGATTCTCAGCACCACATATAAATAAATAAATAAAGATCCATCAACAACCAAAAAAATTTAAAAAAAAAAAAAAAAAAGGGAAGAAAGTGCCCCAAATAAACCTGGATACCACTGTAACAGAATCCATTGACAGCACAGTTGATGAAATGTCAGAGAAAGAATTCCGAATGTACATAATTAAAATGATCAGCAAATTAAAGAATGACATAAGTGAACAATTACAGGCAAAAATTGATCAATCCAACAAAGAAATAGGAGAGCAAATAAAGGCAGCCATCGATCATTCGAACAAAGAGATAAGAGAGCAATTACAAGTAGCAAAAGATTACTTTAAGAAAGAGCTAGAAATCATGAAAAAAAAAACAATCAGAAATTCTTGAAATGAAGGAAACAATTAACCAAATAAAAAACTTAATAGAAAGCATCACCAGCAGACTAGATCACCTGGAAGACAGAACCTCAGATAATGAAGATAAGATACACAATCTTGAAAATAAATTTGACCATACAGTGAAGATGGTAAAAAATCATGATCAGAACATACAAGAAATATGGGACAGCATCAAAAGACCAAATCTAAGATTTATTGGGATAGAAGAAGGTG